>NW_024121256.1:208926-245965 GCF_016745375.1 Pimephales promelas | reverse complement strand
GCCTCAGTAAAACGCGTGGGGGACATTCACGCGCTGTCTTCTAACGCCGCGTGCCTTGAGTTTGAACCTAATGACTCCATTGTCATTCTGAAACCTAGACATGGTTATGTCCCAAAAGCGATTGGTACCGCCTTCAGGGCGCAAGTGATCTCTCTATCGGCGCTGCCTGCATCCGATAGCGAGCGTGACACGGATCGCCTCTGCCCGGTCCGGGCTCTGAGAGTGTACACTACACACGCTGCTGCGTTCAGACGCTCGGAGCAGCTGTTTGTGTCGTTCGGCGGCCGCACCAAGGGTCTAGCCACCTCTAAACAGACACTGTCTAGGTGGATAGTGGATGCTATTGCTTCTGCTTACGCCTCAAAAGACCAGCCTTGCCCGCTGGGCCTCAGGGCTCATTCCACCAGAGGCATGGCCTCATCGTGGGCATGGTCCTGCGGAATTTCCATTCACGACATTTGTGTGGCTGCGGGATGGGCCTCCCCCTCCACTTTTATCAGATTCTATAACTTGGAAGTTCCCGCCTTACAGGCTAAATTACTGGCGGTCTAGTACTATACAGCTCTCCTTTAAGAAGCTGCACTATTGGGAGTCCTATCACAACCGGTTCGCCCCTTTTGCTTCCCCCCTATGTGCTTATGCGTTATACGTTCACGGCCCGCTATGCCGGCCGCCTTAAGGGCGTTTTGCATTAGATGATAACGGCCGCTATGCTGGCCGCCTTATTGTCTTCTTCCACCTTAAGATTCCCCCGGTGTTTTTCCCCCTGGGATGCTTAGTGGTTACATAGCACGCACGGCGTTGACCAGATGTTCCCGTAGCGTAAGCTAGCTTACGCAATACGAGAGAACCTCTCGTAAGAGAACGAATCGGTTACCTAACGTAACCTCGGTTCTCTCTAGATGAGGGAACGAGTATTGCGTTCCCGGCCGTGCCTGCGCCATCAGCGTTTCGCTTCATGCTGAAAGAAATCAACTACCGAGCCTGGGAGAGCCAGTTTTATACACCGTAGCCACGCCCCTTTCGGCGGGCTCTAACGCAATGAGCGAGCGCCGTCCGCTCATTGGCCGCGGGCTCAGCGCTGCTCTCCCATAGGTTTGTGCATTCTCTCTGAGTGAACCAATGAGCTGCTAGCTAGCCCCGCTCACGGTCTGCCTCAGAGAGACTGCGTTGACAATGATTACAAAATTATGGAATAATTTTTTGGCTTCAACTTCTCAGCAAAGATGAATCTTTCCCGTAGCGTAAGCTAGCTTACGCAATACTCGTTCCCTCATCTAGAGAGAACCGAGGTTACGTTAGGTAACCGATTCGATTTCCTTCTTGCATCTAAGAGCGTAACATTTAGCACAAGTACTTCAAATGAATTAAACCTGCGACCTGTTTTCTGAGTAACATTAAAAATATCTTTATAGATTGTTGCAACACCGCCGCCACGACCGATCGGACGAGGCTCATGTTTATAATAGTATCCTGGCGGAGTAGACTCATTTAGACCGAAATACTCATTTGGTTTAAGCCAGGTTTCAGTAAGGCACAGAACATCGAAATTATTATCTGTGACCATTTCATTTACAATAACCGCCTTAGGTGTGAGCGATCTAATGTTTAGAAGACCTAGCTTTAGGAAATGTTTTTGTTCACTGATATTTAGATTTTCTGGTTTAATTACAATAAGATTTTTGCTTGATCCTACACTAGATTTATTGTTTGGCCTCACTAAACGAGGAATATACACTGTTTCTCTATAATGTTCTACACTACGTATATCAATTAAGTTTGGACAGCAAAGACTGTGGTTTGGACTTTGACTTACTAGTCATCTGGTGTGTAACGTCTTGGAGATGTTGTCCGACAGAACAGCCGCTCCGATTCTGCTGGGGTGAAGGCCATCAGCACGATACAGCCTAGGTCGCTCCCAGAACAGATTCCAGTTATTTATAAAGAGCAGTTTCTGTTCATTACACAATGACATTAACCATTCATTTAGTGCAAATAATCTACTGAAACTTTCCTGCCCTTGGCGATATGTGGGAAGCGGTCCAGACACGATGATCGTTGCTTTAGGCGCTGTGCTGTGTACCGTCTCGATCAGGCTCTTGTAGTCCTTCTTCAGAAACTCTGTCTTCCGCAGCCTGATGTCGTTCGCTCCCGCGTGCAGCACAACAGCTCCGACGCGCTCGTCACTGTTCAGGATCTCGGGAACACGAGCACCAGGAAAGCAGTGAGTGCGTACCTTACCCTTACCTGAGGTAGCACGGATATGACGGACCATGGACGTGCCGATGATCACGGCGTCGTCGCGTTCCGACTCGCGGAGAGGGGAGAAGCGGTTCCGGGTGGAGATTTCGAAGACCGGGAGAGGTGGAGAGGTTCTAGCTCTGGTCCTGGCTCGCGTCTTCCGCTGTGGGTTCACCCAGGGTCCATGGTGTTGTGTCGGTGCCTGAGTGAATGAAGCCAGAGATGATCCTACTGGGCAGAGAAACGCACAGAGTAGACGAAGTCGAAGTCAAAGAGTTACTAACCACTGAGTTGTGAGCATCGGCGCGTGATGTTTCAAGCACTGATCGCCAATCCAGCAGCTCAGCTTGCTTCTCCAGCAGACCACGGATCTGTTTCTGCACTGATTCCAGCTCCAACTTCACAGAGAACAGCTTGAATATGTATAATTATTATTATGAATTATCATGAATTCATGTATAAATTCATGCATGAATTATGCATTCATTCATGCATTAATATATCATGAATCATCAGGAACTAACAAGTTCAATGTTTTTCATTCATGACTTCATGGATGAACACCTTAATTAAAACGTTATCTAAGAAGAGCACATCATCATGAATTATGATTTATTACGCATGATCATTGTTTTCTTTGTTCACAGTTATGCCTCCATTAATAGCACATTGTTCTTTGTTCACAGTTATGCCTCCATTAATAGCACATTAGTGTTTCAAAGGACCTAGTCACCGCTTTAGTGGAGGGGCCACACACAAAGTCATTGATAGATATGCCGTTGTGTTGTTCATCCATGAAGTCATGAATGAAAAACGTTGAACCCGTGTTAGTTCCTGATGATTCATGAGATATTAATGCATGAATGAATGCATAAATCATGCATGAAGTTATACTTGAATTCATGATAATTCTTGTACCCTTACCGTAAAGTGTTACCTTTTGTTTTCTTCTAAAGTGTAGGAAACTCAGAAGTGAAGACCAGGGGCTCGTTCTTCGTACGTCGCTAACTCAGTTAGCTGGATTTGATTGTTGGCGATTTGCCATGATCTTGGATCGTTTGGTTCTTCGACGCTCATCCTGGACTTGCTGTCATAGCAACAGGTCCGTCAGCTTGAACCTGCTTGCGAGCAGGCTTATTTCATGTAAACAGGATTAGATCGCGGCTGATACAGGAAGTCCTTCAGCGCAGCGCGATAGTGTAGCCTAATTTCTGAGATTTATTTATTTTTTCTCGTGAAACGATCATCGTGAGGGTGTCGTTTAAATACATTATTATTTTGTTGGAAATGCACATTAATGTTCGATTTGATGTCGGGCTTCAACAACAGTACAAAATGTTTGCATTGCCCTAAAATTATTTGCGAGTGGCTTCCTTTACACTATTGGAGATGCGGAGAACTTGATAAGCTTTCTGTTGTGCCATTCACAAAGTAGTGCTCTTAGTTTTTTTTTGTTTTTGTTTTTTTGCCAACTTAGGGTATATTATAATTTTTAATGAAGATAATGCAATCATGATGACCATGCCGATCATAATTTACAGTCCCTCAGGCTTAACTTACGTTATTGGTGCCATACACTGTAGACTACATGTTCCCATCAAGGCCTCAATGAAGGGATTTTGTGAGCAGAAAGGGGGCTTATACAGTGCAGCCAAATTACTATTACAATTTTTAATATTCCAGATTTGGAATATTATATCACTTTTTTTAAAAGGCATTTGACTTAAGTAAAATCTTTTAGATGGTGTGTGACCATGTTCTATATCACAAATCAGTGTGAAAGCAAAATGGCCAGGATCTGTGCATGACTCAAGAATTTTAAGAGATTCACATTTATGAACATTATTTGAACATGGTAAGGAAAATTATAAATATCAAACTCACGGTATTACATACACTTATGCTGAGAACTGCATTTTTCCATTATACAGGTGATTACAACAGGATCCTGCATGGAGACAGGTGTTTTATGACCCCATTCCCTGACCCAAACCCCAGACCAGTTACAATGTAGCTCTAGGACAAGGGCACACAATGACATGAGCTTTGGCCAACTAAAGGGAAGATTTCAGGGTCTAAAAAGCCTGAGGGTTGCACCTGACAGGGCCTGTGACATTGCATGTGCCATATTACACAACACTGCCAACTTCAGAAAAAGAAAAAAAAAAGTTTAATTAAGCCTAAAATAAAAGACAAGACAAATTTGCAAAACTCTATTTGCTTAGAGTTTTTTTTCAATAGTTCTTTGTAAAGAAAAGCCAGTTATTCAGTTAGTCATCTTTTTAAAAGATATTATGCAAGGTCAGCAATAGTACTCTGTGTGATTTTACTCTGAAGTTTATTTTGAAGCAACTCTATTTCTAGTGCAATTTTTTCTCAGTCAAGTTCTGTTTCTCCCCCTGATTTTAGTTTTTTCAAAATACTCTCTTTTTCTGTTGAAGACTCATATAGGGAACGAATTTAACCCTGTGTCGTTTGTGTCACACATGCCTCATGCAACAAATAAAAAGCAAAAGTTGTCTCTACACTGCCCACCCCTGTATCACTGCTGTGTGCAGACTCTTCTGTTCATGTGGACTCCTGTCAGAAATAATAGGCATAGGCACAAGTAGAAATCAATTAAAGCCATCAATTAAATTAAAGTACTTCCTCCAAAGGACAGTCATCTGAGAAGTTTTCTTCACTCTCCAGTGCAATGTGATTGATAACTCATGGTCAAATATTTTTACATTAACATAAGTTTATCAGTTTTTACAAAGCAATTTATCATTACTCAAGATTTAACAGTTGAAATGACTAAACCAGCCAATTTGGATTATAGGTCTACTTCATTTAATGCAGCAACAAATTATTTCACAGTGTACAAAGATAATTTAAATCTCATTTCCCAGTCATGGTGTTGCTGCTACTGGTCCCTGATGTGGGTCTGGAAGAGCTGAACCCAGGGATGCCCTTCACAACAGGCCAATTCACATTCAACCCAAGGGTCAGTTCTTCTGCCAGGTTCAGGAGCATCATTATTATTTTTTTCTCAGCCTTTTTCCTGGTTGCTTTTATAAACAGACAATAATTTATTTAACAGTGCCTTTTTAAAAGAGACTAGTAGGCCTATAAGGCCTAAAATTACCATTAAGTAGAATATTTTTGTACTTCACTTTCACCATGTCCATTATTATAGTGTGGTGACTCGACATTACAATGAACAAAGTAATTATGAAATTATGAAAATAAAAATAAAATAATAATAAGTTATTAAAACATCTAACATGGCCACCACAAACTCATTTAATTTGTCTTCTAGTTTTGCCAGCACTCTCTCCTGGCTTTTGCACACTTTGAGGTATTCCCTGGCGTTTTAATTAAAGACTGAAATTCGGCATAACCTTGCATTAAAAGCGCTTGCTCTGCTTGTGAGAAAAACTGGGCGTGTTCTTTGGCCATGCTGAACAGCCAATAGCAGCGCTGCTGATCACTGGTTCTGCTATCGATACATGTCCCCTTTTAAACCAAAGCGAGAATGCGCAGTTATCTCAGAGGACTCAATCCAGCGATACTAATCATAAACAACAGGTGTGTTCGAAGAACCCAATTAGCCGGATCATGATTAGCACGATGATATCATCTTAGATGTCTCATTTGATCTCGGATGTTTTAAGCAACGTACGAAGAACGAGCCCCAGGAGACTTGGTATCTTCAACAGGATTCTTTATTGAGAAACACAAGCTGTTGGTAGCTGCAATCATTCGTCAAATCTAAATAAGTGAACGTTCCCTTACAATATATATACATTTAGTGGTGGGGAGCATGTAAATGAAGTATACCAATTCAGGAAACCTGTCCTAGATCGAGAGCGATCCCAATCCAATCAGCATAACCTTTCAAACGCTGAGACGCGAGAACAAGGTTGGCAGAACTCTCTTGCTGAGACAGAGGAGCTCCAAGAGCCATTTAAGAGTTTCAGTAATCTAACCAATACACAAAACAGGACTGGCCAGTTTCACACCTGAACTTTTGCAGTTTATATACTATTGTACTGGAACCTATAACATTTAATAAATTTGTAACACATTGTTTGCAGTATTTATATTATTTGCATATTTATAATATCAATATTATTTGTGCAGTTGTACATTTGTTATGTTGTGTACCATACATGTTAACCGCCTGTTGATTTAATGCAGTTGATTATCCCTAATTGGTAATTACAAAGAAAAGGGTGAATATTAGTTTTAATGTGAGCACTGAAGAAAGAAACGTGTTGAAATGTCTGCTTGTGCTTGTCTAGCATTCAATTCACTTGCAAATTAAAAAAATATATATATAATATAAAATAATTTTTGCTAGACTTTCACTAGTCTGGACTGAATTCAGTGTGCACTTAGCAATTTTGTTGTGTCTTTGTGTCTATGAACCTGAAGCAAAAGGATTTATCATCTATTCGAAGCACAACAATATCTTCTAGAATATCTGAACGTTTAAATTATCTCACCAATACTGATGTAGCTATCTCTCCTATCGCTGTCTTTGATCTTGAAATAATCAGGTTTTTGTCATGATTTGTTATTATTGTGCTGCCCTTATTTAATTACAGATATTAAATGACCTGTGTGGTTCTAAGTTTACAAAACAATTAATAATATATTTGTGTATTTTTTGTGAGCAGTGAATTGCAGTGGGTGTTTGAGAGAACTTTTGGTACTGTTAACATAATTTGTGTGAAACATAGCTGACTAGTTGTGTCTCTTAGGTATCTCCATGAGTCTAGTGGAGTCTAAAGATGGCATTCAGCACTTCACCTTTGAACATAATCGTGACTATCAGCAAGTCCAGTTCAAGTTTTTTGATGCAGTCGAGTCAATGGACCCCAACAACATTGTGGTAATTTTAATCTAACATGCTATTAGCTGTGGACTGATTAGATTTTTTTAATGCACACATATGTGACAGATGTGTTACCTAATGTATGTGATGCTCCGTTTCTCTCTTTTTTATTTTTTTTCTTCAGGTTCTTCTGCAACTCAACCCATATCATATTGATTCACTCCTGCAGCTGTCAGATGTATGTCGCATACAAGAAGATCAAGAGACAGCCAGAGATCTCATCGGTGAGAAAATTCACTGATGTGCTGAATATGAGTAGGGCTGTAGCTATCGATTATTTTAGTAACCGAGTATTCTACAGATTAGTCCATCTATTAATCGGATAAAAAAAATCTTGATAAAAAAAATGGATGGCTTTTAAAATGACTTAAAATACCAAAATTAAAAACAAGCAATAATAATTGGTTCAAATAAAGTATCAAAGTAAGTAATCATATGGGTTTTATTGAACAACCAACACCATGCAAAATAAATGATATAAACTAGAGCTGTCAGTTAAACTCGCTATTAATGGCGTTAACGCAAACCTATTATAACGCAATTAATTTTTTTATCGTGAGATTAATGGTCTTTTTGGTTTTTTTTACATGCTTTTGCAACAGGATGCGGCATGTGCGGTGCTGCGCTAAGAAACCCATTAATTTCAATGGCTAAACCACACACCGCGGTCAAATTTCAAAATAGCTGTCGATTACAAGATTACACGTCTAATTGAAACTTTTTGGCATCCAAAAAGTTTTGAAACCTGCCGTAGTGCCGTGCATTCCGCGTCCTGTCTGAAAGTACTGGATCTAGCTAGACGGGAAACACACTTGTTGCGAGCCGGCCGAAATAGTAGGTTAACGTTACATTTTGAGTGGATGATGAGCGTGAGACGCTGAAATGGATGCCAATAAGATTCTGAATAAAAAGTGTACTTTTACTTTTTGACGTTGTGAACTGAGCTATCATTGATGGCCAAGCACACACACAGCTGATGCTAATTCTCCACCCCCTCGTCAATATCAGGACCTCGTCAGTATTTCTTTCACCCTTTTATTGATACATTGTGTGAGAGATTATTTGCTCCAAGTGAGAATGTTTTAGTGTGAAATTGAACACAGTATTGTCAATGTTGTTATCAATAAAAAACATTTGCACAAAGCAAGCCGATCCACTTTTTCATGTTGATGAGCATTAAAATAATGCAACAAAAATGCATTTATAATAGATAAAAATGCGTGTTTTTTTATCGTAATTAAATTTTAATCGTTTGACAGCACTAATATAAACATAACTTATGTACATTACTATAAAAATGCCTGCAGAGGCGCCAACGCCCTGGTAGTAGTTGTTCTATACTTTTCCATAATGTTTAACTTATATCTTTTCTTAAATGCATTAATAGTTCTAGAGCTCTTAAGTTGAATAAGAAGACTGTTCCATAAATCAACTCCTTTAACTGATAAACACCTTCTCTTAGTATTACTCTTCGCCATGGGTTT
The DNA here is from genome assembly GCF_016745375.1 of Pimephales promelas. The sequence goes on along the minus strand of NW_024121256.1, from coordinate 237,358 downwards.
TTGTAACAAATCATTTCCTCTGAGGCTATATCTTGATTCTCTGATTCGAAACATCTTTTGTAAACAGTGAGGAAGCATGAAATTGTAAGCCTTGTACATCACAACTGCTGTGTAAACATCAACAAGATCAGGAAATTTGAATGTTTAATCTAATGAAAAGTGGATTTTTTGGGGCAAGATATTCAGCATAGCTAATCACTCTAATAGCTTTCTTCTGTAATAAAAAATAAGTTGTATATTAGTTTTATAGGTATTCCCCCATATTTCCACACAATAGCTAAGGTTTGGAAAGATGAAGGAATTATACAATATATATAATGCTTTTTGATTCACAGAGGTTTTTGTTTTACACAGTATGGCAATAAGTTTTTAAATTTTAGTCTTTAGGATATTTATATGCACCCTCCAATTTAACTTATCATCAATATTAATTTCCAAAATCTTTAGTTTTGAAACAAAAACTTTGAAGTTTATTTGCTTCAAACCATTTTCTCAGTCTCTTAAGAGGATGTTGACAATGTTTAACGTTTAGTACATTTTGCTTAGGCTACTATTAAGAATAGTATAAAAGTACTGTACATTATTCAAAATGTTTTCATTACAATATTATTAATTTTACTTTAGTAAAAGATCTGAGTTCTTCCTCCACTGGTAGAGATTAGAGGAATTAATACTAAAAATAGAAGATAAGGTTTTGTCAGTGACATTTTTGATATATTTATTGATACAAGTTATGTTTTATAGCTACAACGTGACTAAATTAAAAGGCAAAGTTGTTAGTGAAGATTATGTAACAGTATTTATAATATAATATAACGTGCAGTGCAAAGTTTGCACTGCAAACTAGTTTGGTTACAGCTCAAATTTATCATTCTCGTTCTATCATTTACCCTGTTTCCATTACACATCTTTGTCACACAAGTGTTTGATCACCACATTTGAGTGATCATTGCAAAAACATTTATATATTTATTCTGATTATACTTTCTATGACTGGTACTGTACTATAATACACATACATAATATTGCTACTGTATTATAATATACACATAAATAATATCGGCCGATATGTGACCGGACACTGAAACCAGGGACACAAGTCGGCAGCACGACTTATGAGCAAAATGAGAAAGAGGCTTTTTTTTTTCCAAAATTGGTGATTTCCGCTTTTTTGCAGAATCTGTTAGTTGAGATTATGAAGAAGCCTCTCCATTTTTTAGATAACAGTATTGGTGTATTTAAAAGCGTACATTTTGCGGTTGAAATCGGCTTGTTTTTCTGAGATTCTAGCACACAATAGGTCATGGTCTGTGCATTATTGGATAAGCCGGCTTTTGCCCCCGCCCTCCATGGGAACAGCGTGGCTGTTGGACACCACAAAGTTGGTCGCAGACGAGCTGAACCGTGGCCGTTGCAGCGAAAATATTTTGAAGTACTTCTTCGACGAGCCGGATGCTCATGAACAAGCACTCACTGATTCTGAAGATGACGATGATGTGTGTATATATATATATATATATATATACATACCTGTATTTAAACCTAAGATACGAGCAATAGTGGCCCCTAACTTTTGTTGAAATCTGAGAGGTTTCTGTTTCTCCATTGACTACCACTTTGATGCATTAAAAAGTTCATAAAGAGATCGTAAAATTAATCCATATGAATTGAGTGGTTTAGTCCAAATTTTCAGAAGAGACACGATCGCTTTTTATGATGAACAGATTGAATTTAGGATTTTTACAAAATAGTGAATAGTGAAATCATATGGACATCATAAGCGACTCAAACTCAATGCACTTGCAGAAATAGTGTTTGTGTGAATCCGGCTTTACTATGAACCAAGCTGCTCTGAGACACTGAAAATACGCTGTATTTCATGCTATACATTGATGTTGAAATTAATTATTTTTGACATAAGCTAGAGATGTGTGCTAATTTTTTTAAAAATGGACAGATATATACAGCTTTTTGTTTTGCTCATCTCTGCAGAAAGGGCTTTATATAGTTTTGAGTGTTCATTCCACCCTGTGTTCAGCCTGACGTCTGGCATGTGTCGACTGGACTATCGCAGACCAGAGAACAGGTGAGACCAAAGGCTGTGAGAAAAAATGTAATTAAAGATTTAATGGTATTACCATTATCATTGTTTTTTGGATGCTGTATTGTCATGGTTTTCTTTAAAGAACCTTAAGCCTAGTTCACACTACAGGATTTTTAGCCCGAGTTGCAAGTTAACGAGCTCACCGATAGGTCGAGCTATAATCACATGCACATCTGTGGGTGATTCGTGCTTGCCAATCTTTATGTGTGAAATACTAAACGACGCATCAAAAATTCTTGCTGACACCTCGCATACGCCAGACAAATATCTAGCATGCTAAATATCTGGAGCTGTCAGCCGACTCGATAGCCTTTGGTGTCGCGACGAGCAACAGCCAATGTAGATTAGACAGATTTCAGAAAAATGGCCTTCTATAGTGAGGAAGTGAAGAGCATTTATGGGTACAAGTCAGGAACCAGCCTACTTTACATATTTCAAGGTGCTGAGTCAAAAAATGCTTCCCAAGCGAAATTTTGAGTTTTATACCTTCTAATTTGCATTTAACAATGACCACCAAATTGCATATCTTGCTCAGTCGTTGCACCATTTCCCCCTAGTTTTTTTGTAAGCAGGCAATCAAAATGAGGAAATTAAGTTTCTAGATAGATAGTCAAGGGTCAGCGCAAAGATATGTTGGAGGCTCATTGCCTTTTTATGTATATATATTTGCAAAATTCCAACTTTTAAGGCGAGACATTAGATGAATAAGGTAAAAAAGTTAAATAATAGATATCACAATGAAACTTCCTCAGTTGATTACTTACACAAGTATATAAAAAATGTAGTATAAGTTTTCTAAATTTGTATGTTTAATTATGCAAATTAGGCATTATCTCATTAAATATGCACAATTTTGCATATATTTTCGGTAGATAGATCAAAACATATGATAAAGCCAGGTGCAAAGTTTTTTTTTTTTTTTTTTTTTTTTTTCATTTTGTTTACACACAAGATGAAAAAAATGTTCAGAGGTATTTCAGGATATATGCTTGGATTACATAGGAAATCTAAATGTACTGTCCATACCCTTAAAAAAATAGATTTTTGCCATATTATTTTTATTAAAATGTCACATAAATCAGGCCAGGAATGATTTATTAACAAATCTCACTGAAAAATTGTTCAGAATACAGCTAAGTGTATAACTGGAAAATTTGGTGTACATAGGTGCTAAACAGGCTGAGTTTAGCTGAGTTTAAAAAAAAAAAACTCTTTGAGAAAAAGGCATTTAAAGATTTAATTAGGGAATTGAACACATTTCTATTGAAAAAAAAAAAAACTTGGTGGAAGGGTTTGAGTACCCGAACGACCCTAGGAGCTATGTTGTTCAGGGCTATACGCCCCTGGTAGGATCTCCCAAGGCAAATAGGTCCTGGGCGACGGGTCAGACTAAGAAGTGGTTCAAAAAACCTTATGAGTGAAGAAAAAACAAGGACTGGGACGTCACCCGTTATGGCACAACTAGGGCCCCTCCCTGGAGCCAGGCCCGGGGTTGGGGCTTGTATGCGAGCGCCTGGTGGCCGAGCCTCCCCCCACGGGGTCTGGCTGGGCTGGCCTTCCCATGGGCTCACCACCTGCAGGAGGAACCGTAAGGGGCCAGAGCAGAGAGGATTGGGCAGCAGTCGAAAGCGGGGGCCTCGATAACCCGATCCCTGTACACGGAAACTAGCTCTAAGGACGTGGAACATCACCTAACTGGCAGGGAAGGAGCCTAAGATTGTGCGTGAGGTTCCGACTAGAGATAGTCGGGATCACCTCTACGCATGGCTTGAGCTCTGGAACCACACTCCTTGAGAGAGGATGGTCTCTTCACCACTCTGGAGTTGCCCATGGTGAGAGGCGACGGGCAGGTGTGGGTTTGCTTATAGCCCCCCAGCTCAGCTGCCATGTGTTGGAGTTTACCCCAGTGAACAAAAGGGTCGTTTCCCTGCGCCTATGGTTCGGGGATAGGTCTCTCACTCCTGCCTTCTTTGGGTCTCTGGGAGGGTTGCTGGAAAGTGCTCCGACTAGGGACTGGTCCTCAGTCGGAAAAGGGTGGCTTGCCCACTTCAGGTTGGTGGAGAGATCCTGCCTCAAGTGGAGTTTAAGTATCTTGGGGTTTTGTTCACAAGTGAGGGAAGGATGTAACGGGGGATTGACAGACGGATCGGTGCAGCTTCTGCAGTAATGCGGTCGATGTACCGCGATTTACCTGTCAATCTATGTTCCTACTCTTACTTATAGTCATCAGCTTTGGGTCATGACCAAAAGGACAAGATCCCCGATACAGGCGGCCGAAATGATCTTTCTCAGCAGGGTGGCTGGGCGATCCCTTAGAAATAGGGTGTGAAGCTTGGTCACTCGGGAGGACGTCAGTGTAGAGCCGCTGCTCGTCCACATCGAGATGGGTCAGCTGAGGTGGCTTGGGCATCTGTTCCGGATGCCTCCTGGACGCCTTCCGGGGAAGGTGTTCCAGGCGTGTCCCACTGAGAGGAGACCCCGGGGAAGACCCAGAAACGCTGAAGGGACTATGTCTGCCGGCTGGCCTGGGAAGGCCTCGGTGTCTCCCCCCCAGAAGAGCTGGAGGAAGTGTCTAGGGAGAGGGAAGGCTGGGCATCTCTGCTTAGACTGCTGCCCCCGTGACCCGGCCCTAGATAAGCGATGGATGGATGGATATTGGAAAAAAATAGCTCAAAAACAGAATAAATGCTCAGGTGCTTAGTAATAATAATTTATAATATTTCAAGCTCATGAAAACTGATTATTTAATAACATAGCAGGCATATAAGGCCTACAACTGCAGTAAATCAATGAATTAACATTGGCAGAGTACACCCCGTGATGTGTCTGAGCGAATCACGTCAGCAGAAACCAGCAGTAGCCAATGAGATTTCGTCATTAGCTTTAAATCACCCTTTGGACATTCACGATTGGTTATTGATACAAAGGAAATGCCCATATTTGGCTTACACAGCATTCTACAGGAGACTGAGAGCTTTACAACGATACCGGTCCAGGGTGGGGCCCCAGCTGCGCCATACTGGGCGACGTCACGGTCCTTGTTTTTTCTTCACTCATTAGGTTTTTTGAACCGCTCTTAGTCTGACTCTTCACCTAAGACCTGTTTGCCTTGGGAGACCCTACCAGGGGCGTATAGCCCCGGACAACATAGCTCTCAGTAGCACAGACAATCCCTGTTGGCCGTGTGCTTATCCATCCTTTCACCCATATTCTATTTTTTTCCGGGGTTCTAAACAGATCATTGCGCAAAACAATTTTTTTTTTTTTTTTTGCACCGCCAATTTTGTCCCATCGTCCATTTTTAAATAGACTACTCCTATTTCACGTCATTTGCCTTTCCACTTTTTGCGTGTGTTTTTTCCTGACAAAACATGGTTTGGGGACCGGATAGAGACAGATGTTGTTGTCAGCTCGTGTAGTGTGTAACCCCCTGTTTCAGATCATTTACGTAGTGTGAACACCACAACGACTTCAAGAATCCAGAGCAAGTCATGTAGTCTTAACAGCACAGCGATCTGCCGACATTTAAAGTTGTGTAGTGTGAACTAGGCATTAGGGCACCATGAAGAAAAGCATAACATTTGACTAAATCTCTCTCACTCTTTTCTGTATCCACAGGGCTTTTTATTTGGTGCTGTTCAAGCATCTAATATTTCTGGAGAAGAGAGGTTGTCCCCGCACAGCCCTAGAGTACTGCAAACTGATTCTGAGGTATCAGACCACATTAGAATAATATGATTAACTCATCACATCACATTCATAATACAAAATCCATTATCTAGAGTCCTAACACAATACCTCTGTTAAATTGTACAGATGTTAAGTTGCAAAGTAAAGTTTAAATCTGTTTATTTCACAGATTTTTTTTATCATGTTCAAAGATATCTTATATCATCCATTGCTCGTCATTACCCATCAAAAAAATCTAAATTTTTGTAGAGTGTACTACTTATAATGCATTATAATCTCATAGTATTTCTTCATACTCTTCTTATACTGAACCATGATACCACCATAGTAATTCCAAGATATGTTTGAAGTACCTTAGTATGTAAAAGCTAGTTCACACTGCCTCAATAAATATGAATGTGTAGTAAAACGACACCTGTTTCCCAACATTTTAAAATTAAAACGGCCAACTAGAATGTCTGAAAAGGTGCTGAGATTGTGTTAATACCATCTGACACCATCGCTGTACCATGGTATTGCCACATTCAGCCAGCCAGATGTTTTGTGTTAAACATTGACAGATTTTTTTTTTTAGATTTGTTAATTGTGCTTTCAGTCTGGATCCAGATAATGACCCTCTCTGCATGCTGCTGCTCTTTGACTTCCTGTGCCTGCGCTGTCGCGAGTACACCACCCTCATCCGTCTCTATGAGGAATGGGAGGTAAAGTACTCAACCTTACTCAAATCAAGTCGATAGGTTTTTCCATCAAGTCAGGGATGCTAACTTGTTTTGAATGTAGAATTGGTCATTTGTAGATCCGATGAGTTTTCAAAAATCGGTTGAGGGGTGGGGGTGCTTTTTACATTACCAGTAATACCAACTTAATTCTGGACTTGCTCAAAGATGACTGCTTTTTTTGATCCTGTCCGTATTTATGTGTGTGTGTGCTCTGGTTTCTAAATACAAAGGCTTCTGTTAACCACGTTTTTTGCAGCATCGAGTTTTGTAGCCAATAATATGAATGACTGTTGAAATAAATGGTCAGTCAGAGGTGTTTACTTTAGAATCCGCTCGTCCTTTTAAAACACTTTATTAATTTTCATTTAGCACAAGTTTACTGACTGAGTTTTACACACTCGCAAATTCTGTCTTTATGACAAAGCATAGACACAATGTAAATTGGAGATTCATTGTGCAGTGTGTAGTTCGATACATTAATTATAACAGGAGTTTTCCCGTGAGTCAGCTCAGTAAGTTGTGCTATATAGGGAGCGCCCTTTGCCTGCTTTCCTTATATAATTCTTTCACTCCTTAAAGAAAGGTGTTGTTTGACATGATTCTAAGAGGACCATTTATACTGCAGAGTTTCAGGAGTGAGAAATACATTTAATTACTTTCAGTAAGGTTTACACTGACATTGGTATACATGTTTCTAACTTCAATTGCAAACTTCAATTTATTTGAATAAATATCAAAAATATAAAAGATGTGCATCATGCCTGACACCTACATGAACACTTTACAGTTGATTAGTCACTCTCTCCCTCTCTCCCCTTCAATTGTGTATGAGAAACGTGTATACCAATGTCGTATGTAACTTTAGAGACGGTCCCTAAATGTGCGAATGTCCAACATCAAGCCAACTTAATGCCAGTAAATCACTGGGAACGCTTAGCGTTAAACTTGGCGGGTTAAGTTCATATTCTGAGTCCCATCAGCTTGCCTCTAGCGATATAGTACAGCCTTCTCAATAAGGTGCGAGTTTGGTCTAATAATATTACCTGCTGTAATAAATGTACAATTGTATAGCCAAGTTAAATAATAAAAAAAAAGTCATACCTTTAGATTTTACAGCCAAATGATTCAAAAACATAGATCAGATCGGTGCTTTGGAATTCTCCAAACTGCATCAAACACACATGCAACAGAATAAAACAACAAATTAAAAATACAGACAACTAAATTAATTAAATCCATTTTGTTAGGAAAATTGTATTGCAATTTGTGAAATAAGTCACCTTTCACCACAAAAGCTGGCATGAATTTCTAAATAATCAATTGGAAAATTATTTAGACACAGTGGAGCCTAAAACACAATAATGCAATCAGCCAAGAAAACATTTACCACAAAAACAAAAAACAAAAAAAACTATACATATCAGTTAAAGCTGAAATGCATATGCGGTTGAATATCAACCAATAAGATTCCATGTACAATGTTGCATTTTCATTGGTCAGTCATTGAAGCCTTTTCTGATTGGTTGTCGCCGTGTTGACAGCGTTTATGCAAAGAGCAAAGAGAAAGAAATCGAAGAGAAGAGTACCAAGGCATGCGTGAACGCACGGAACACAGTCTAAGCAAATACGCTTCCCTTAAGCAAAGAGGAGAGATTTGCAATTTCAATCAACACATTTTAAGTGCAGGCATATTCTCTAAGCGAGCCCAGAGAAAATTTTTACAAGAGCACTGTGTATCTGAGAGCGTGCGCCCAGTTCCCACGCGCAAGCATAGCCACGGTGTTAAATAAAAACCTTGGATTATGTTGGTTATTTTCTATTAGTTTGTGGAGATGCTCAGCCCTGGCTGTTTTTAGTGTCTTTTTATAACGTGACATGCTGTCTTTCCACGCGATTCTAAAGACCTCTAAATTAGTTTCCATTTCCAATAGTTTAGGTAAGGTAAGGTATTTGAGAATCTATCTATAGTGGTTGGAAGGATTGTTCTGCCTGGTCTATAACATGGCGCAACATGATATATTTCAGCAGTACGTAATATGCAAGTCACCATGTAATGATCAGTGACGTCATCGCTTTGCGGTATAATATCTATATCAGTTGGATTGGTTCCATATGATATAATTAAATCTAGTGTATGATTTAGACGATGAGTGGGTCCACTGACGTTTTGTTTGACCCCAAAGGAGTTCAATAAGTCTGAAAACGCAGCCCCTAAAGCATCATTTGTATTATCTACGTGTATGTTAAAATCTCCAACAATTATTGCTTTATCGACATTCACCAATAGATCCGATAGAAAGTCTGCGAACTCTTTTAGGAATTCAGCATATGGCCCTGGAGGTCTATACAGTAGCCAAGGCTAGAGATAATGTGGATTTCCTTCTTACATCTAAGAGCGTAACATTTAGCACAAGTACTTCAAATGAATTAAACCTGTGACCTGTTTTCTGAGTAATATTAAAAATTTCTTTATAGATTGTTGCAACACCGCCGCCACGACCGATCAGACGAGGCTCATGTTTATAATAGTATCCTGGTGGAGTAGATTCGTTTAGACCGAAATACTCATTTGGTTTAAGCCATGTTTCAGTAAGGCACAGAACATCGAAGTTATTATCTGTGACCATTTCATTTACAATAACCGCCTTAGGTGTGAGCGATCTAATGTTTAGAAGACCTAGCTTTAGAAATTGTTTTTGTTCACTGATATTTAGATTTTCTGGTTTAATTACAATAAGATTTTTGCTAGATCCTGCACTAGATTTATTGTTTGGCTTCACTAAACGAGGAATAGACACAGTTTCTATATAATGTTCCACACTATGCATATTAGTTAAGTTTGGACCGCAAAGGCTGTGATTTTAACTTTGACTTACTAGTCATCTGGTGCGTAACGTCTTGAAGATGTTGTCCGACAGCATAGCCGCTCCGATTCGGCTGGGATTGAGTCCATCAGCACGGTACAGCCTGGGTCTCTCCCAAAACAGATGCCAATTATTTACAAAGAGCAGTTCTGTTCATTACACAATGACATTAACCATTCATTTAAAGCATATAGTCTACTGAACCTTTCCTGTCCTTGTCTGTACGTGGGAAGTGGTCCAGACATGATAATCGCTGCTTTAGGCGCTGTGCTGCGTACCGTCTCGATCAGGCTCCTGTAGTCCTTCTTCAGAACCTCCGTCTGCCGCAGCCTAATGTCGTTCACTCCCGCGTGCAGCACAACAGCTCCGACGCGCTCGTCACCGTTCAGGATCTCGGGAAACCTGTGCAGCGACATCAAGAACACGAGCACCAGGAAAGTAGTGAGTGCGTGCCTTACCTTTACCCGAAGTAGTAGCGCGGACATGACGGACCATGGATGTGCCGATGATCACGGCGTCGTCGCGTTCCGGCTCGCGAAGAGGGGAGAAGCGGTTCCGGGTGGAGATCTCGAAGACCGGGAGGGGCGGAGAGGCTGCTCTGGTCCTGGCTCGTGTCTTCCTCTGTGTGATCCATGGTCCATGTTATTGTTTCGGTGCCGGAGTGAATGAAGCCCGAGATGATCGCGTCCTCCTGGGCAGAGTAACATACGGAGTAGACGAAGTCGGAGTCAAATAGTTAACGTTACTAACCACTGATTTGTGAGCATCGCCGCGTGATGCTTCAAGCGTTGAGCGCCGATCCAACAGCTCGGCTTGCTTCACCAGCAGACCACGGATCTGTTTCTCGACGTATTCCAGCTCCTGCTTCACCGTGAAGAGCTCGAATGTGTCCTCACCTGCACTCAGAGGTAATGTTAGACACGCATCTGATATATTCGCCATTATAACAGATGAACAGTAAATTAGTAGTGATACTACAACTATCACTACTAATTTAGGACTGAAATGCCGGAATAACCAGGTTTCAGTGAAACGGGTGTAAAATGAGACGGCTAAGGCGAGAGGCCACGCGTGATATGCTAGCGGGCTAAAGGCTAGTAGCCGGGATTCGGAAGGTTGGATATAATTAGCGATATCAAAGCAATCCAATTGTTTTTTATAAGGAATAGTATCGAGGACAAGTTCACATGATATAAAAATAGAAAGTGCTTGTTTATAAATAAGTGGTAAAGAAGAAAATCAAGGATTGGTGAAGAAATTCTCCGGAGCTACAAACACAAACACCGATCGCACGCGCATGCGCAGTCTCTCAGTCACAAGGCTACAACAATTAATAACAATTCCGTACAGGTCCGTGCAATTAATAACAATTAATTTGTGATTAATTGCAGGGATGCACATGTATGCATGTGGGTAGAATTGACAAGCTTCCCTCAATGGGCGATTTATTAACATGTAAGACTGGTCTGATCCAGATCTGTATGAATAATTATTAATTATCAATTATTAATTACGATAGGCAAATTCCCCATTGATCAGACCCAAACAGAGTCTTTACAATACTGTAAAATATTAAAAGCTGGATGTTTTATTTTGTATATGGTATTATCTGCTCTTTGTTTTTGTAAACTGTTTTGTAAAGAATTTTAGCCGATCTAGGTCTGGATTCATAGTGTTTTTGTTTAGCAAAAATCATCTTTTTTCTATTTCTTGGTTATAATAAGTCAATTTGATTTCTGATGTTCTTAGTTTTGGTCCGCAAATTAGAGGTTGGTGCCCTTTTGTTTTGCACTTTTAATTCTTTGTTAAGATCTGTAAGTTTTAATTGTTTTTTTTTTTTCTATTGTAAGCATACCAAGATATAATTTTCCCGCGAAAAACTGCTTTTAAGGCATCCCACACTATTAACGCATCAACCTCTCCCTTATCGTTTTCCTCCAGAAACTGTTTTATTTCCTTTCTCATCTGAGCCACAAATTGTGGATTATTTAAAGCACTTGTGTTCAATCTCCGCAATGTTTTACGTAGACATTTTTGTGAGATTAATATAATTACCCCTCTTCTTTGACCAGTTTTAGGCTATGTTTACACGGAAACGATTCTAAAGAGAAAACGCAAAAGTGCTGTTGCGTCATCACTTTTTATTCTGCGTTTAGACGAGCGTTTTGTGTGGGAAATCCGCGTGCAAATGGTGACGCAAAAGTGTGTGAAGTTCAATGTAGTATGCACTCCAGGCGGCTAGGAGTGCATACTACAACACCACCAAGTCCACGCGCCTGCGTACAACCTTCACTGTCAAACAGACTTTTGTGTTTTTACCGTTTACACGGGAACGCGGCGGTGGAGCGTTTTTAAGATTTCCACTCTGGAGGGTGGTTTCACTTTTTTGCGTTTTTAAGCCTCCGTCGCCTTGTAAATGAAAGGCACATCCGATAAAATATTTTTACGTTTTTACCCGCGAGCGTTCTCGTGTATGCAGGGTCTTATAGGATGAATAATAAGCCCTTGTGTATCCCAATTTTCTCATTTTTTCCATGTTCTGTTAAAGAAAGTTGTGTATCTTGTAAGAGGACAATTTGAGCATTTTTGAGTAAGTTTCATTTTTGATAAAATTTGACTTCTCTTAACTGGGTTTGAAATTTTCTTCACATTAAGTGATACCATCTTAACGTCCTGTATATTCATACTTTTCTTATCTAGTGCTGTATAAGGCCTCCCCATGTACCATGTCCAGTTTTATAAAGCTTATGCACCAACAAAATCTCTCCCATAGAACATGTATTAAACAACAATGAACAAAGTAAACCTTTCTGTGAACCTTTCAATGAACAAAGACCCCAATGACAACATTATCATGATGAAACCAAAATAAAACACGTTTCCAAGGTTGAGGCTCGTATCAAGAGAGCCCTGCAAGGCCGTCCCAATAGGGAGACATCCCACCTCGTTGCGGAGATGGGGCCCTATATATTGTCCACACAGTAGCAAGATTTTGTGATGGAAAAAAAAAACATAAGCATACTCAAAATTTGGTTGTCCCGTCACTTAATTATATTAACACTAGTAAAAGTAATCCGACTTTGTGAGGTGACCTTGAAATATCAGTCCTCAATAGTAGGTCATCTTGTGAATCCCTGGAGCTTTTCCTTGAATCGTGCATGATGGCGTTTCTGCACTCTAAAAACTGCAGGATTAAAAAATAACCCAACCTTAACCACACCGCTGGGTCACTATTGGACAGAACACGCCCTGGGTTGGTTTGACCATTTAACCCATATTACTGGGTCATTCATTTAACCCAACCAGTGGGTGAAATGAACTCTCTTGCTGGGTTATTTTATTGAAATTAAAGGTGCAATACCTAAGATTTAGATGCCGCTAGAGGGCGCTACATTCAAAACAACAACAATGGCTTTGCTTGATGACGACGTGGAGGAACGCGGAATGATGGGAACTGTTGTTTTCAACTCCACCGTGGATAAATCAGTCAGACGGGAATCGAAAATTAGTTGTCATGGATGAGGTAAAGTTCGATTTCTATAAACGTTGCGTTTAATGACATGCTTGTTTTTCATTAAACTGAAATAACCGCGCAAGAAAAGTCAGGTTTAAAAGTAAATTAGTTATCACAGATGTTACTGTACGAGTCACTGGACGAAGCTATGGTGGAGAGGGTTTGAAGGGGCAGGTCTCTTGCAAGGAGTTGACGTGGCTGGTCCTCCTTGGTAACTTTATAAAAATAAAAAATCAATTTAATGTCAGTTATCCAAACCTGCAAGAATTCATTTCCGGGAGGTATATTTCGATAACAAGATTGTGGGGGTGGGAGGGAAGGCTAACTTTCGCGTTCGCGAGGCACACTCGCAAAGTCTCTCCCTCTGTACAGTCCACGCGCAGCGCGCTGTATGTTATGCGCGCAGTATGTCTCGCTCTAACATTATATCCCGGGAGATTTGAACTAATTTGCGGGCATCAGGGAAACACTATCAATATGCGGGAGACTCCCAAGACTTCAGGGAGACTTGGGATGTCTGCAATGTACATTTGACACATCTTTTCATGTCGTGTAAGTATTCAACCACAGCTACAGTTTCACAAAATTAACGTTAAGGGGGTCGCACACCGGACGAGAAGCTGCAGCGCCGCGTTATTAGGCTATCTATAAGTGTACACATACCGGCGGCGCCATTCGGCGTCTGTCCGCGGCGCCCAGCAACGTTTCAGGACCGTGTTCAAAACCCTGCTGCGCCACAGAGCGCCATTTACATAGTTTTATATAAAATTGTAATTATTTTTGCCTCAAACCGTTGCTAATGGATCCTGACTTTGCCCTATGCTGCAATATGCATTTAGTTTTGCAGTGATTTACAGAAATCAGCTGCTTGAATGACAATTACTGATTATTATTAGATTTTTCAGGTGAGATTCTCAATTCATTCTGTGAACGGATTCTCTGAGGTAAAGTTTTCTTAATTGTACAGTACAATAACATATAACAGACATTATCTTCATTTTCTGTCATTAAACATAACAATATGCTGGCCATGCACTGATGAGAAAGTGCGCGTCCGGTGTTCGATAACGTTACTGCGGAGTTGTCCTAATGTGGCGCGGCGCTTCTCGTCCGGTGTGCGACCCCCCTTTACAGCCAACAGTTCACATTCCGAGAATAAATGAAAAGAATATATGTGCTCCATTCCATAACAAATGCGCGAAACAAGCTGTCGTTTGATAGACGCTAACGCACAACTACCGCATTTGTCCAGGACTACACGTAGTAAGAGCGGAAACCGAGGTAAGCGGATATGACACGATTGACTCGCGACTCCCAGCTCACCCCTGCTGACACGTTCTGTTTCCTTGGTTAAAATCTCAATTTTCTCGCGATTTAAACATTGTTTGAAACATTTGGAATATTGTGAGTTATCATCTTTACTAAATATATAACACTGGCCTTGTGATTTTGGGATATTTTAATGCAAAAATCTTAGGTATTGCACCTTTAACCCTCTTACTCATGTGCTTGGTTATTTCCTGTCTCATTGCCTTATTAAAATTAGTAACAAATATTTGTTAAATTACGAATGTAAAATAATTATTGTCTCTGTAATACAATAAATCAGAGAGGCCAAATATGAGTTCAGTCTCATTTAATTGTTCTTTTTTTTTTTTTTTTACATTTTTAAGACATTTCTTTTTTGTTTACAATTATTACAATAATACAATGTATACTCATTCTAAGGCAATAAAAACATAAAGGTACATTAACTCCCTGTGGTCGGCTATCGCGCCGGCATGATTGTCTCTCTTTTTTTCTTATCAGTGCAAAAGAGACTCAAATAACTCTTAACTCGATTTTTGTGACACAGGCAAGTTTTATACATCATTCAAAACTTTTAAATGTCTACTTTTATTTGTGTGCACTAATAATAAAAACAAAATGTTGTATTTTTTGTAAAGTAAAGAAAATAAACATGATGCGCGTTCTCCCTTCTCTCTCAATGTGAAGTTCATTCTGAAACGCAACAGAAAATAATCTTTAACTCAGAAAATACTTGCCACACACGTGAGAGTTATGTCTTTACAAAGCTTTAAGTCTCCATTTTTAAATGATGTAAATGTAAAACCAAAACAAATATTCTCTGTTTAAGTAATCTGTATGAAAGCAACGACATGTACAGTTTCTCCAGGCCAAGCTGTTTAGCGCTAATGCGACCACGCCCACACGAACATGAGCTGTTCAAATTCAAATGATCCATGTGAAGGAACGCACAGCTGTTACCGTCCTCATCACCTCTAAACAAAGAATAGCGACTCTGCTTTTTGTCAAGTTTGGAAGTTTTTAAGGTAAGACACATAATATGCATCTTATGGTTGTATATAGCCTACTTTACATTGTAGCTACTAGTTAAACTGGTGCCAGACTAAAATGTTGTGAAATGAGATTGGAGTGAATATGTACACACAGAAATGTATTTATCTTCGATATTAAACACACCATGATATAAAGAAGGCTTATTCTTCAATGGTGAATATTATAATGTTTAGACGTGTTTACTATATTAAATACTATGTTTGAGGATATCTGCTGAAAAGTAGATATGTATAATGTAACAATAATGTTTCATAGTTTGGAGCGGCTCGATCAGTTCAGTAAATGTCCTCTGCACACGCTGAGTTTGAGTCACTCGCGTTGTGTGTTTGAAAAGCAAAACACACCAAACATTAGGCATAGGTTTTCTCCAATCTCATTTCATTCAACGAATGGAAACGTTTGAAGTAGCTTATATTACTGTATGATAATCCATATGTTTTTGTCTAGTGTAGTGTTACTGAAGTGTTGCTTTTTAACGATATATAGGCTGACTGCTATTTGTCAGTTATTATTTTATGCAGCCCTATACATAGGCTATAACAATGCACAACAAACTTGGTGTTCATATATATTTAATAATGGTAACCAGAAAAATCAAAAATGTATTCCCAAAATCGTGCAGCCCTATAGTTTCTCTTGATATCAGGATGTTCACATGTGTTTATTTTTTACAGGGACCAGATGCCACTGATGAGTCCTGCTGACTTCAACATTCACAGGAGACTCTGTACATGAACATGGTAAAGTGATGTTGGTGCTTGGAAGGAGAGGAGAGAGCGATGCCACTGGCTCACAGATGGGGCAGGGCAGAGTACCTGTAAAGGTGGGCCAGTTGCGATGATCACATCGTTTTTGCATATCTTTTTCTGGTTGACCCAGTGACTACTTGGAAAGACAAGATGGCGACCGAGGAAGAACGGTGACAGCTAGGAAAGACTGCTGACATTTGGGAAAGACCAAAGCTGGGCTGTGGAGGTTTGGCAGGCCGAAGCACAACCTTCGCGAGGAGGGACCCATTGCTAATCGCTATGGAAAGGTACATTATAAGATACCCCCAGGGTCGAGCGAGAGCGGGGGAGGATGATCGGCCCACAGGACAGACCTTTGTTATGACCACTCACGATGGACTTTCGACTATGGAGCAGGTAAACGATGTATCACGGGTCTGCAGATGTGGTAAGATATGTAAAAACGGGAGGGGTCTGAAGATACATCAGTCAAAGATGAAGTGCGTGCAACCGGAACATAATGTGCAACGCACAGGGAAACCTGGTGAGACGGAGGAGAGGCCGGGGCAGGAGGCAAACCACAGTTCCCCGAATCTCCAGGCACACGATGAAGATGGGAGTAGGAACGGCATCACTGATGTGTCAGAGGACACAAAGCACCAGACAGAGATGGAGGGTTCACAGGACATTAGACGACCTGGACAGGACATATGGGTAGGAGTGGCCCGAAAGAAATTAGTGAACTGGCCCGCTGCAGTGGCGAGGAAGGAGTGGGAGAGGTTTGATCACGATGTGGATGAGGTGCTGGAAACAGCCTTGGCAGGAGATGTGGGCAAGAAGCTGAAGGCTATGGCTTCCATTATTTGGAGCATAGGCGCTGATCGCTTCGGAAAGAAAGAGCCGAAGGCTAAAACAAACACCCAGCCAAAGGAAAGCAGACGCTTGAAGGAAATAGCAATCCTTAGAGGGGATTTGCGGAGGCTGAGGAAGGCATTTCGTGAAGCAGCAGGGGATGAGAGACCAGCACTCAAGGAAATCCGTGACAACTTGAGGGAGCGCATTAAGATCTTGCGAAGAGCTGAATGTCACCGTAGGGACAGGAAGCGACGAATGAAGGAGAGGACAGATTTCACCAAGAATCCCTTCAAATATCTGACAAAACTTCTGGGCGACGCAAGATCAGGGGAGTTGAAAGCAACAAAGGAGGAGGTGGAGGAGCACCTTCGTCAGGTCCACAGTGACCCCAGAAGGGAGGACAGCCTGGAGAAGATGGAGAAACTCATACAACCAGCAGAACCAGCTACCCCCTTTAGAGCTGAGGAACCGAGCTGGCAGGAGGTGAACACCTTTCTAAGGAAGGCCAGAGCAAAATCAGCCCCAGGGCCGAATGGCATTCCATATAAGGTGTACAATTATTGTGAAAGGCTCAAGAGACGACTTTGGAAGCTACTAAGAGTTGCATGGAGGAAGGACTTCCTTGCTGATAGCTGGCTGGTCGCTGAGGGATGCTTCATCCCTAAGGAAGAAAACTCTATAGGGATTAAGCAATTCCGTACCATCTCACTCCTTAACGTCGAAGGAAAGATTTTTCTTGGGATTTTGGCGAAGAGACTGACCACCTTTATGATGGACAACGGGTACATGGACACATCTGTCCAAAAAGGGGGAGTTCCAGGGGTGGCAGGCTGTCTTGAGCACACCAGTATGATCACCAAGATTATCGAAGATGCAAAGAAGAACCGTGGTGACCTCGCAGTCCTGTGGCTGGACTTAACAAATGCATTTGGAACGATACCCCACAAGCTGGTGCATCTGATGTTGAAGACCTACCATGTCCCAGAGCGATTCCAGAAGCTCTTGCAGCGTTATTATGACAACTTCAACATGCGCTTCTCCTGCGGAGACTTTACCACAGAATGGCAGAGGCTAGAGGTGGGCATTGTCACTGGATGCACAATCTCAGTGATTTTGTTTTCAGCAGCGATGAACCTTCTCGTTAAATCAGCAGAAAAGTTGCGTCGAGGCGCAGTGTTGGCAAGTGGCATCCAGCAGATACCTATAAGAGCATTTATGGACGACCTCACCATCACAGCAAAATCAGTACCTGAAGGGAGATGGATCTTGGAGGATCTGGTTGAACTCACCGATTGGGCAAGGATGGATTTCAAACCAGAAAATTCCAGAAGCCTGGTATTGAGGAAGGGGCGCATCCAGGACCGGTTCCGCTTCAAGATCAAAGATACCATCATCCCAACGGTCCTAGAGAGATCGGTGAAGAGCTTGGGGAAATGGTATAGGGCAGACCTCAATGATAAGCAGAGTGTGAGGGAGATGATTATCCAAGTAGACACCTGGATGACATCCTTAGAGAAGAGTGGCCTACCTGGCAAGTATAAGGCCTGGGGTTACCAACACGGGGTACTTCCTAGGCTGCTCTGGCCATTGCTTGTTTATGAGGTACCTATCTCTACCGTTGAGGGATTGGAGAGGAGGATTAACACCTATTTGAGGAGGTGGCTGGGCGTCCCAAGAAGCTTCTGCTCCATTGGCTTGTATAGCACAGGCAGCAAGTTGCAGCTTCCAGTGACATCAGTGGTCGAGGAGTATAAGGCGACAAAGACACGCCAGGCCATGATGCTGCGTGACAGCAAAGACGAAAGAGTACGCCAAGCAGGCATTGTTGTCAGGACAGGTCATAAATGGTCAGCCAGCAGAGCATTGACCGAGGCTGAGGATCGACTGCATCATGCTGACATCTTTGGGACAGTAGCTGTGGGCAGGCTTGGACTGGGTTGCTCCACCAGAATAAGCTGGAAAAAAGCTGACCCAAAAGAACGTCGTGGCATGGTGCAGAGGGAGGTCCGTAAAGCAGAGGAGGAAACCCGGCATGTCAAGGCTGTTGCCATGAAGAAACAGGGCAGCTGGACAAGATGGGAGGGCGTGCGAGAAAGGGCCCTGACGTGGCAGGATATCTGGAATATGGAAGGACGTCAGATAAAGTTCTTGATGTGTTCTGTCTACAATGTCCTGCCTACTCCATCAAACCTCCATATTTGGGGTATAGCAGAGAACCCCAGCTGCACGCTGTGTGGAAAGACAGCCAATCTTGAGCACGTCCTTTCCGCATGCCGGTCAAGTTTGGCAGACGGGAAATTCCGGTGGCGTCATGATAAGATCCTGTCTCGGTTAGCGGATGGTGTGGAACAGGCAAGGAAGAATCGTAAACTGCCTCCTGATGGGCTCCACTTTATCCATTTCATCCGGACAGGAGAGAGCACTGCAGCAGTACGGAGGAGTAGAGGGGTCCTGGCCTCAGCAAATGACTGGGAGATGCGGGCAGACCTGAAAAAGCAGCTCAAATTCCCGGAGGAGATAGCACTCTCTAGCCTCAGACCAGATATTGTACTGTGGTCTAGAGGTACCAAGCAGGTGGTACTCATAGAGTTAACTGTACCCTGGGAAGATAGGATGGAGGAGGCGCATGAGTGCAAGCTCAAAAAATATCAAGGCCTTATCCTCGAGAGCCAGCAAAAAGGATGGAAGGCCTGGAATCTACCAGTAGAGGTCGGCTGCAGAGGTTTTGCGGGACAGTCACTCTGGAGAGCACTCGGAGTGCTGGGGATTGAAGGGATGGCCAGGAAACGGCTAATAGGCAGTGTCACTGAACAGGCGGAAGCAGCATCAAATTGGATCTGGATACAGCGGGAGATGCGGTGGCAGAAGCAAACCTGTTGAATGACTAAAAACACCATAGAGTTGGGTGGTGGTCAGCAGGGTAGATCCAGGACGCTGGATCTGCTGTCGAGCCCTCCCGAGGTGTTATGGGCTTAAATCGACGAAACACCAAGGAAGGGGGGTGCCCATCTGATGACCGGCTGTAACCACCTAACTCTTGCAGTGTTGAGAGATGTAGCCCTGAGCTGGCCCTGGGAGAAGGTTGGTGCTTGGAAGGAGAGGAGAGAGCGATGCCACTGGCTCACAGATGGGGCAGGGCAAAGTACCTGTAAAGGTGGGCCAGTTGCGATGATCACATTGTTTTTGCATATGAATCAAACACCTTGGAAATGACAGGTAAGTACTATGTTTCAGGAATGGCACAAAGTGTGACTGTTCAAGCCTCCGTCTTTAAATTTTTCCTTTGTGTATTTTTGGATTATGTTGTGTTGTAAATAAATCCAAACAATCTAAAAGCCATTCTTTTTTAAATCTCATTCTTTGTGCGAGGCTCCTTATAATGATATAGGACCAGGTAGCACCTAATAGGGCCATTAGGGGAGGGTCTTTGTCTTTCTCAGGTGTGGAAAGCAGTAATATTAATGGGTGGTTAACGCCTCCCCACATAAAGCTACAGTAGGTAATCAACCAGAATGTGGTTTTTACCTCCGCAGTTCTGCCACGGCGGTAAAATTTGGGGTGTACTTACTGCCTCTTACCGCTAGCAGGCGCTACAATTACAGACTTTGAAAAATGTCAGTTTTTTGTGTAATCTCCTGCAGCTCCGGCGAACAATGAACCTTTGGTCTAATAAAACATCGGTACATAGTCAAGATTTGTTTTCATGATAATCGAATGTAAAGAGTTTTATCTCTAAAAACTGTTTAGCGTATAATGGTAGTAATGGGGGCATTGACTAATTAAAAAGAAATTGCTAGTTTATACCACTAACAAGGCTCAAAATAGCCCCACACTAACGCAGTAACATAATGAGGCTCCAGACATACAAAACGAAGCATTGAGAACTTTGTAAGTGCACAGACCGTTTAATAAGAAGATACTTTATGAAGACAGTTCACTTCGCATACAGATAGGAGCCATCTTAAAAAATAGTCTCTATAAGTCAAACCACGAACGTCGTGCTGAGTGATCTGAACTCAATGAAGTTCAATGAACTTCTGAACTGTATGAACGGCGTTCGGGGATCGACTTATCGAGACTGATGGCTCATTTTTCTCTCGATTTTATCTTGATTTTAATCAATGTTTCATCAACCAATTGCCTGGATTTAATACATAAGAAGTAAAAGAAAACAATTATAGATTAAAGCTGCAAGCAGCGATGGGCGGGCCCTCGCACCTGTAGCGCGTCGGGGTGTGAGGTGGAAGCATTGCATATTCTGAAGCTCAGCCAGTGCGGCTGTGCATTTGCTACGCTTCGTTAAAGGTCACTTCCTGTTGCCAGCAGGTGGCGCTATGACCGTGGGTGAATGTCGGCATGTAGATTTGTTCAGGGCGAGACTCTTGTCAAATGTGTAAAATTTGGGGCAGATTTGGGCATTTACAGCCAAGTTACTACAACTTCCTGTTTCTTGGCAAATCATCGACGCCACGGACACACGCATCGACGAAAACACGCAGATAGCACAACTTTACATCGTCAGTGGCTTTAGAAGGCACAGCAGAAATTTGAATTCGATTCGACTAAATCCCTAGGAAGAGTTCGTTAAAGTACGGAGTGTGTAAATCGTCCAAAAATGGCGGTAAAAATAGAAATGGCTGACTTCCTGTTGAGTTTAGAGCAACGCTCCAAGAGACTTTTCTGTGCGTCTGGACATGGTAGATGTACCACAGAAATCTCGTACTTGTCGGTCAAACATGCGACGGGGCCTGCTTCGTTAAAACTCACTTCCTGTTGCCACTAGGTGGCGCTATAACTGTGGGTGAATGTCGGCATGTAGATTTGTTCAGGGCGGGACTCTTGTCAAATGTGTAAAATTTCATGCAGATCTGGGCATTTACAGCCAAGTTACTACAACTTCCTGTTTCATGGCGAATCATCGACGCCACGGACACGCCCGTCGACGAAAACACGCAGATAGCACAACTTTACATCGTCAATGCCTTTAGAAGGCACAGCAGAAATTTGAAGTCGATATGACAAAATCCCTAGGAGGAGTTCGTTAAAGTAGGTAATGAGTAAATCATCCAAAAATGGCGGTAAAATTAGAAATGGGCGACTTCCTGTTGAGTTTAGGGCATCGCTCCAAGAGACTTTTCTGTGCGTCTAGACATGGTAGATGTACCACAGAAATTTTGTACATGTCGGTCAAACATGTGGCGGGGGCTGCGTCTTTAAAGGTCACTTCCTCTCGCTACTAGGTGGCGCTATGACTGTAGGTAAATGTCGGCATGTAGATTTGTTCAGGGCGGGACTCTTGTCAAATGTGTCAAATTCCGTGCAGATCTGGGCATTTACAGCCAAGTTACTACAACTTCCTGTTTCATGGCGAATCATCGACGCCACGGACACGCCCATCGACGAAAACACGCAGATAGCACAACTTTACATCGTCAATGCCTTTAGAAGGCACAGCAGAAATTTGAAGTCGATCCGACTAAATCCCTAGGAGGAGTTTGTTAAAGTGCGTAATGAGTAAATCATCCAAAAATGGCGGTAAAATTAGGAATGAGCGACTTCCTGTTGAGTTTATGGCATCGCTCCAAGAGACTTTTCTGTGCGTCTGGACATGGTAGATGTACCACAGAAATTTTGTACATGTCGGTCAAACATATGGCGGGGGCTGCTACGTTAAAGGTCACTTCCTGTTGCCAGCAGGTGGCGCTATGACTTAGGGTGAATGTCGGCATGTAGATTTGTTCAGGGCGGGACTCTTGTCAAATGTGTCAAATTTCGTGCAGATCTGGGCATTTACAGCCAAGTTACTACAACTTCCTGTTTCATGGCGAATCATCGACGCCATGGACACGCCCATCGACGAAAACGCGCAGAGAGCACAACTTTACATCGTCAATGCCTTTAGAAGGCACAGCAGAAATTTTAAGTCGATCCGACTAAATCCCTAGGAGGAGTTCGTTAAAGTACGGAGTGTGTAAATCGTCCAAAATTGGCCGCCAAATTCAAAATGGCGGACTTCCTGTCGAGTTTATGGTATGGGTTCTTGAGGCTTTTTTGTGCGTCTTGATATGATACATGTCCCCACCAAATTTCGTGCATGTAGGTTGAACGTGGAGGAGGGGCTAATTTTTTCCAATTTTCTAGGTGGCGCTAGCGTGCCATTTTGACACGCCCATCCGCGAAACTTACAAAATACGAAATTTTTTACCAGTCCTGACATGCATGCCAAATTTGGTGAGTTTTTGAGCATGTTGCGGCCCCGAAAATGGCGCTTACTTTGCAGAAAAAAGAAAAAAGAAAAAAAATTAAAGCTGCAAGCAGCGATGGGCGGGCCCTCGCACCTGTAGCACATCGGGGTCTGAGGCGGCCGCGTTTCATTTTCTGCAGCTCAGCCAGTGCGGCTGTGCATTTGCCACACTGCTTCGTTAAAGGCCACTTCCTGTTGCCAGCAGGTGGCGCTATGACTGTGGGTGAATGTCGGCATGTAGATTTGATCAGGGCGGGACTCTTGTCAAATGTGTTAAATTTCGTGCAGATCTGGGCATTTACAGCCAAGTTACTACAACTTCCTGTTTCATGGTGAATCATCGACGCCACGGACACGCCCATCGACAAAAACGCGCAGATAGCACAACTTTTCATCGTCAATGCCTTTAGAAGGCACAGCAGAAGTTTGAAGGCGATCCGACTAAAGCCCTAGGAGGAGTTAGTTAAAGTACGTAATGAGTAAATCATCCAAAAATGGCGGTAAAATTAGAAATGGCTGACTTCCTGTTGAGTTTAGGGCATCGCTCCAAGAGACTTTTCTGTGCGTCTGGACATGGTAGATGTACCACAGAAATTTTGTACATGTCGGTCAAACATGCGACGGGGGCTGCTTCCTTAAATGTCACTTCCTCTTGCCACTAGGTGGCGCTATGAATGTGGGTGAATGTCGGCATGTAGATTTGTTCAGGACGGGACTCTTGTCAAATGTGTAAAATTTCGTGTAGATCTGGGCATTTACAGCCAAGTTACTACAACTTCCTGTTTCATGGTGAATCATCGACGCCACGGACACGCCCATCGACGAAAACGCGCAGATAGCACAACTTTACATCGTCAATGCCTTTAGAAGGTACAGCAGAAATTTGAAGTTGATCCGACTAAATCCCTAGGAGGAGTTCGTTAAAGTACGGAGTGTGTAAATCGTCCCAAATCGGTCGCCGAATTCAAAATGGCGGACTTCCTGTCGAGTTTAGGGTATGGGTTCTTGAGGCTTTTTTGTGCGTCTGGTCATGGTAGATGTACCACAGAAATTTCGTTTATGTCGGTCAAACAAGCGGCGGGGGCTGCTTCGTTAAAGGTCACTTCCTGTTGCCAGCAGGTGGCGCTATGACTGTGGGTGAATGTCGGCATGTGGATTTGTTCACGGCGGGACTCTTGTCAAATGTGTAAAATTTCGTGCAGATCTGGGCATTTACAGCCAAGTTAGTACAACTTCCTGTTTCATGGCGAATCTTCGACGCCACGGACACGCCCATCGACGAAAACGCGCAGATAGCACAACTTTACATCGTCAATGCCTTTAGAAGGCACAGCAGAAATTTTAAGTCGATCCGACTAAATCCCTAGGAGGAGTTCGTTAAAGTACGGAGTCTGTAAATCGTCCAAAAATGGCCGCCAAATTCAAAATGGCGGACCTCCTGTCGAGTTTAGGGTATGGGTTCTTGAGGCTTTTTTGTGCATCTTGATATGATACACGTCCCCACCAAATTTCGTGCATGTAGGTTGAACGTGGAAGAGGGGCTAATTTTTTCCAATTTTCTAGGTGGCGCTAGCGTGCCATTTTGCCCCGCCCATCTGCGAAACCCACAAAATACGAAATTTTTCACCAGTCCTGACATGCGTGCCAAATTTGGTGAGTTTTTGAGCATGTTGCGGCCCCGAAAATGGCACTTACTTTGCAGAAAAAAGAAAAAAAATAAATAAATAACCCTAACAGTTTCAATAGGGTCCTCGCACTGTTAGTGCTCGGGCCCTAAAAATAACCCTAACAGTTTCAATAGGGTCCTCGCACTGTTAGTGCTCGGGCCCTAAAAAATTAAAGCTGCAAGCAGCGATGGGCGGGCCCTCGCACCTGTAGCACGTCGGGGTCTGAGGCAGCCGTGTTGCATTTTCTGCAGCTCAGCCAGTGCAGATGTGCATTTGCTACGCTGCTTCGTTAAAGGTCACTTCCTGTTGCCAGGAGGTGGTTCTATGACTGTGGGTGAATGTCGGCATGTAGATTTGTTCAGGGCGGGACTCTTGTCAAACGTGTTAAATTTCGTGCGGATCTGGGCATTTACAGCCAAGTTACTACAACTTCCTGTTTCATGGCGAATCATCGACGCCACGGACACACCCATCGACGAAAACGCGCAGATAGCACAACTTTACATCGTCAATGCCTTTAGAAGGTACAGCAGAAATTTGAAGTTGATCCGACTAAATCCCTAGGAGGAGTTTGTTAAAGTACGGAGTGTGTAAATCTTCCCAAATGGGTGGCCAAATTCAAAATGGCGGACTTCCTGTCGAGTTTAGGGTATGGGTTCTTGAGGCTTTTTTGTGCGTCTAGTCATGGTAGATGCACCACAGAAATTTCGTACATGTCGGTCAAACAAGCGGCGGGGGCTGCTTCATTAAATGTCACTTCCTGTTGCCAGCAGATGGCGCTATGACTGTGGGTGAATATCGGCATGTAGATTTGTTCAGGGCGGGACTCTTGTCAAATGTGTAAAATTTCGTGCAGATCTGAGCATTTACAGCCAAGTTACTACAACTTCCTGTTTCATGGCGAATCATCGACGCCACGGACACGTCCATCGACGAAAACGCGCAGATAGCACAACTTTACATTGTCAATGCCTTTAGAAGGCAAAGCAGAAATTTGAAGTCGATCCGACTAAATCCCTAGGAGGAGTTAGTTAAAGTACGGAGTCTGTAAATCGTCCAAAAATGGCCGCCAAATTCAAAATGGCGGACCTCCTGTCGAGTTTAGGGTATGGGTTCTTGAGGCTTTTTTGTGCGTCTTGATATGATACACGTCCCCACCAAATTTCCTGCATGTAGGTTGAACGTGGACGAGGGGCTAATTTTTTCCAATTTTCTAGGTGGCGCTAGCGAGCCATTTTGCCCCGCCCATCCGCGAAACCCACAAAATACTAAATTTTTCACTAGTCCTGAAATGCGTGCCAAATTTGGTGAGTTTTTGAGCATGTTGCGGCCCCGAAAATGGCACTTACTTTGCAGAAAAAAAAAAAAAAAAAAAAAAAAAAAATTAAAGCTGCAAGCAGCGATGGGCGGGCCTCGCACCTGTAGCGTGTTGGGGTGTGAGGCGGCGCATTGCATATTCTGCAGCTCAGCCAGTGCGGCTGTGCATTTGCTACGCTGCTTCGGTAAAGGTCACTTCCTGTTGCCAGCAGGTAGCGCTATGACTGTGGGTGAATGTTCAGCATGTAGATTTCTTCAGGACAGGACTCTTGTCAAAGGTATAAAATTTCATGCATATCTGGGCATTTACAGCCAAGTTACTACAACTTCCTGTTTCATGGCGAATCATCGACGCCATGGACATGCCCTTGACGAAAACGCGCAGATAGCACAACTTTACATCGTCAATGCCTTTAGAAGCACAGCAGAATGTGAAGTCGATCCGACTAAAGCCCTAGGAGGAGTTAGTTAAAGTACGTAATGAGTAAATCATCCAAAAATGGCGGTAAAATTCGAAATGGCCGACTTCCTGTTGAGTTTAGGGCAATGCTCCAAGAGACTTTTCTGTGTGTCTGGACATGGTAGATGTACCACAGAAATTTCGTACATGTGTCGGTCAAACATGCGACGGGGCTGCTTCGTTAAAGGTCACTTCCTGTTGCCACAGGTGGCGCTATGACTGTGGGTGAATGTCAGCATGTAGATTTGTTCAGGGCGGGACTCTTGTCAAATGTGTAAAATTTCGTGCAGATCTGGGCATTTACAGCCAAGTTACTACAACTTCCTGTTTCATGGCGAATCATCGACGCCACGGACACGCCCATCGACGAAAACGCGCAGATAGCACAACTTTACATCGTCAATGCCTTTAGAAGGTACAGCAGAAATTTGAAGTTGATCCGACTAAATCCCTAGGAGGAGTTCGTTAAAGTACGGAGTGTGTAAATCGTAACAATTTGGTCGCCGAATTCAAAATGGCGGACTTCCTGTCGAGTTTAGGGTATGGGTTCTTGAGGCTTTTTTGTGCGGCTGGTCATGGTAGATGTACCACAGAAATTTCGTACATGTCGGTCAAACATGCGACGGGGGCTGCTTCGTTAAAGGTCACTTCCTGTTGCCAGCAGGTGGCGCTATGACTGTGGGTGAATGTCGGCATGTAGATTTGTTCAGGGCGGGACTCTTGTCAAATGTGTAAAATTTCGTGCAGATCTGGGCATTTACAGCCAAGTTACTACAACTTCCTGTTTACCGCGAATCATCGACGCCACGGACACACCCATCGACGAAAACGCGCAGATAGCACAACTTTACATCGTCAATGCCTTTAGAAGGCACAGCAGAAATTTTAAGTTGATCCGACTAAATCCCTAGGAGGAGTTCGTTAAAGTACGGAGTCTGTAAATCGTCCAAAAATGGCCGCCAAATTCAAAATGGCGGACCTCCTGTCGAGTTTAGGGTATGGGTTCTTGAGGCTTTTTTGTGCGTCTTGATATGATACACGTCCCCACAAATTTCGTGCATGTACGTTGAACGTGGACGAGGGGCTAATTTTTTCCAATTTTCTAGGTGGCGCTAGCGAGCCATTTTGCCCCGCCCATCCGCGAAACCCACAAAATACGAAATTTTTCACCAGTCCTGAATGCGTGCCAAATTTTGGTGAGTTTTTGAGCATGTTGCGGCCCAGAAAATGGCACTTACTTTGCAGAAAAAAAAAAAAAAAAAAAAAAAAATTAAAGCTGCAGCAGCGATGGGCGGGCCCTCGCACCTGTAGCGCGTCGGGGTGTGAGGTGCCGCGTTGCATATTTGCAGCTCAGCGTGTGGCTGTGAATTTGCTACGCTGCTTCATTAAAGTCACTTCCTGTTGCCAGCAGGTGGCGCTATGACTGTGGGTGAATGTCGGCATGTAGATTTGTTCAGGGGCGGGACTCTTGTCAAATGTGTACAATTTGGTGCAGATCTGGGCATTTACAGCCAAGTTACTACAACTTCCTGTTTCATGGCGAATCATCGACGCCACGGACACGCCCATCGAGGAAAACGCGCAGATCTGCACAACTTTTCATCGTCAATGCCTTTAGAAGGCACAGCAGAAATTTGAAGTCGATCCGACTAAATCCCTAGGAGGAGTTAGTTAAAGTACGTAATGAGTAAATCATCCAAAATGGCGGTAAAATTAGAAATGGCCGATTTCCTGTTGAGTTTAGGGCATCGCTCCAAGAGACTTTTCTGTGCGTCTGGATATGTTAGTTGTACCACAAAAATTCGTACATTCGGTCAAACATGCAGTGGGGCTGCTTCGTTAAAAGTCACTTCCTGTTGCCACTAGGTGGCGCTATGACTGTGGTGAATGTCGGCATGTAGATTTGTTC
>NW_024121256.1:186171-208426 GCF_016745375.1 Pimephales promelas | reverse complement strand
CAGCAGCAGACCACGGATCTGTTTCTCGACGTATTCCAGCTCCTGCTTCACCGTGAAGAGCTCGAATGTGTCCTCACCTGCACTCAGAGGTAATGTTAGACACGCATCTGATATATTCGCCATTATAACAGATGAACAGTAAATTAGTAGTGATACTACAACTATCACTACTAATTTAGGACTGAAATGCCGGAATAACCAGGTTTCAGTGAAACGGGTGTAAAATGAGACGGCTAAGGCGAGAGGCCACGCGTGATATGCTAGCGGGCTAAAGGCTAGTAGCCGGGATTCGGAAGGTTGGATATAATTAGCGATATCAAAGCAATCCAATTGTTTTTTATAAGGAATAGTATCGAGGACAAGTTCACATGATATAAAAATAGAAAGTGCTTGTTTATAAATAAGTGGTAAAGAAGAAAATCAAGGATTGGTGAAGAAATTCTCCGGAGCTACAAACACAAACACCGATCGCACGCGCATGCGCAGTCTCTCAGTCACAAGGCTACAACAATTAATAACAATTCCGTACAGGTCCGTGCAATTAATAACAATTAATTTGTGATTAATTGCAGGGATGCACATGTATGCATGTGGGTAGAATTGACAAGCTTCCCTCAATGGGCGATTTATTAACATGTAAGACTGGTCTGATCCAGATCTGTATGAATAATTATTAATTATCAATTATTAATTACGATAGGCAAATTCCCCATTGATCAGACCCAAACAGAGTCTTTACAATACTGTAAAATATTAAAAGCTGGATGTTTTATTTTGTATATGGTATTATCTGCTCTTTGTTTTTGTAAACTGTTTTGTAAAGAATTTTAGCCGATCTAGGTCTGGATTCATAGTGTTTTTTGTTTAGCAAAAATCATCTTTTTTCTATTTCTTGGTTATAATAAGTCAATTTGATTTCTGATGTTCTTAGTTTTGGTCCGCAAATTAGAGGTTGGTGCCCTTTTTGTTTTGCACTTTTAATTCTTTGTTAAGATCTGTAAGTTTTAATTGTTTTTTTTTTTTCTATTGTAAGCATACCAAGATATAATTTTCCCGCGAAAAACTGCTTTTAAGGCATCCCACACTATTAACGCATCAACCTCTCCCTTATCGTTTCCTCCAGAAACTGTTTATTTCCTTTCTCATCTGAGCCACAAATTGTGGATTATTTAAAGCACTTGTGTTCAATCTCCGCAATGTTTTACGTAGACATTTTTGTGAGATTAATATAATTACCCCTCTTCTTTGACCAGTTTTAGGCTATGTTTACACGGAAACGATTCTAAAGAGAAAACGCAAAAGTGCTGTTGCGTCATCACTTTTTATTCTGCGTTTAGACGAGCGTTTTGTGTGGGAAATCCGCGTGCAAATGGTGACGCAAAAGTGTGTGAAGTTCAATGTAGTATGCACTCCAGGCGGCTAGGAGTGCATACTACAACACCACCAAGTCCACGCGCCTGCGTACAACCTTCACTGTCAAACAGACTTTTGTGTTTTTACCGTTTACACGGGAACGCGGCGGTGGAGCGTTTTTAAGATTTCCACTCTGGAGGGTGGTTTCACTTTTTTGCGTTTTTAAGCCTCCGTCGCCTTGTAAATGAAAGGCACATCCGATAAAATATTTTTACGTTTTTACCCGCGAGCGTTCTCGTGTATGCAGGGTCTTATAGGATGAATAATAAGCCCTTGTGTATCCCAATTTTCTCATTTTTTCCATGTTCTGTTAAAGAAAGTTGTGTATCTTGTAAGAGGACAATTTGAGCATTTTTGAGTAAGTTTCATTTTTGATAAAATTTGACTTCTCTTAACTGGGTTTGAAATTTTCTTCACATTAAGTGATACCATCTTAACGTCCTGTATATTCATACTTTTCTTATCTAGTGCTGTATAAGGCCTCCCCATGTACCATGTCCAGTTTTATAAAGCTTATGCACCAACAAAATCTCTCCCATAGAACATGTATTAAACAACAATGAACAAAGTAAACCTTTCTGTGAACCTTTCAATGAACAAAGACCCCAATGACAACATTATCATGATGAAACCAAAATAAAACACGTTTCCAAGGTTGAGGCTCGTATCAAGAGAGCCCTGCAAGGCCGTCCCAATAGGGAGACATCCCACCTCGTTGCGGAGATGGGGCCCTATATATTGTCCACACAGTAGCAAGATTTTGTGATGGAAAAAAAAACATAAGCATACTCAAAATTTGGTTGTCCCGTCACTTAATTATATTAACACTAGTAAAAGTAATCCGACTTTGTGAGGTGACCTTGAAATATCAGTCCTCAATAGTAGGTCATCTTGTGAATCCCTGGAGCTTTTCCTTGAATCGTGCATGATGGCGTTTCTGCACTCTAAAAACTGCAGGATTAAAAAATAACCCAACCTTAACCACACCGCTGGGTCACTATTGGACAGAACACGCCCTGGGTTGGTTTGACCATTTAACCCATATTACTGGGTCATTCATTTAACCCAACCAGTGGGTGAAATGAACTCTCTTGCTGGGTTATTTTATTGAAATTAAAGGTGCAATACCTAAGATTTAGATGCCGCTAGAGGGCGCTACATTCAAAACAACAACAATGGCTTTGCTTGATGACGACGTGGAGGAACGCGGAATGATGGGAACTGTTGTTTTCAACTCCACCGTGGATAAATCAGTCAGACGGGAATCGAAAATTAGTTGTCATGGATGAGGTAAAGTTCGATTTCTATAAACGTTGCGTTTAATGACATGCTTGTTTTTCATTAAACTGAAATAACCGCGCAAGAAAAGTCAGGTTTAAAAGTAAATTAGTTATCACAGATGTTACTGTACGAGTCACTGGACGAAGCTATGGTGGAGAGGGTTTGAAGGGGCAGGTCTCTTGCAAGGAGTTGACGTGGCTGGTCCTCCTTGGTAACTTTATAAAATAAAAAAATCAATTTAATGTCAGTTATCCAAACCTGCAAGAATTCATTTCCGGGAGGTATATTTCGATAACAAGATTGTGGGGGTGGGAGGGAAGGCTAACTTTCGCGTTCGCGAGGCACACTCGCAAAGTCTCTCCCTCTGTACAGTCCACGCGCAGCGCGCTGTATGTTATGCGCGCAGTATGTCTCGCTCTAACATTATATCCCGGGAGATTTGAACTAATTTGCGGGCATCAGGGAAACACTATCAATATGCGGGAGACTCCCGGAACTTCCGGGAGACTTGGGATGTCTGCAATGTACATTTGACACATCTTTTCATGTCGTGTAAGTATTCAACCACAGCTACAGTTTCACAAAATTAACGTTAAGGGGGTCGCACACCGGACGAGAAGCTGCAGCGCCGCGTTATTAGGCTATCTATAAGTGTACACATACCGGCGGCGCCATTCGGCGTCTGTCCGCGGCGCCCAGCAACGTTTCAGGACCGTGTTCAAAACCCTGCTGCGCCACAGAGCGCCATTTACATAGTTTTATATAAAATTGTAATTATTTTTGCCTCAAACCGTTGCTAATGGATCCTGACTTTGCCCTATGCTGCAATATGCATTTAGTTTTGCAGTGATTTACAGAAATCAGCTGCTTGAATGACAATTACTGATTATTATTAGATTTTTCAGGTGAGATTCTCAATTCATTCTGTGAACGGATTCTCTGAGGTAAAGTTTTCTTAATTGTACAGTACAATAACATATAACAGACATTATCTTCATTTTCTGTCATTAAACATAACAATATGCTGGCCATGCACTGATGAGAAAGTGCGCGTCCGGTGTTCGATAACGTTACTGCGGAGTTGTCCTAATGTGGCGCGGCGCTTCTCGTCCGGTGTGCGACCCCCCTTTACAGCCAACAGTTCACATTCCGAGAATAAATGAAAAGAATATATGTGCTCCATTCCATAACAAATGCGCGAAACAAGCTGTCGTTTGATAGACGCTAACGCACAACTACCGCATTTGTCCAGGACTACACGTAGTAAGAGCGGAAACCGAGGTAAGCGGATATGACGCAATTGACTCGCGACTCCCAGCTCACCCCTGCTGACACGTTCTGTTTCCTTGGTTAAAATCTCAATTTTCTCGCGATTTAAACATTGTTTGAAACATTTGGAATATTGTGAGTTATCATCTTTACTAAATATATAACACTGGCCTTGTGATTTTGGGATATTTTAATGCAAAAATCTTAGGTATTGCACCTTTAACCCTCTTACTCATGTGCTTGGTTATTTCCTGTCTCATTGCCTTATTAAAATTAGTAACAAATATTTGTTAAATTACGAATGTAAAATAATTATTGTCTCTGTAATACAATAAATCAGAGAGGCCAAATATGAGTTCAGTCTCATTTAATTGTTCTTTTTTTTTTTTTTTTACATTTTTAAGACATTTCTTTTTTGTTTACAATTATTACAATAATACAATGTATACTCATTCTAAGGCAATAAAAACATAAAGGTACATTAACTCCCTGTGGTCGGCTATCGCGCCGGCATGATTGTCTCTCTTTTTTTCTTATCAGTGCAAAAGAGACTCAAATAACTCTTAACTCGATTTTTGTGACACAGGCAAGTTTTATACATCATTCAAAACTTTTAAATGTCTACTTTTATTTGTGTGCACTAATAATAAAAACAAAATGTTGTATTTTTTGTAAAGTAAAGAAAATAAACATGATGCGCGTTCTCCCTTCTCTCTCAATGTGAAGTTCATTCTGAAACGCAACAGAAAATAATCTTTAACTCAGAAAATACTTGCCACACACGTGAGAGTTATGTCTTTACAAAGCTTTAAGTCTCCATTTTTAAATGATGTAAATGTAAAACCAAAACAAATATTCTCTGTTTAAGTAATCTGTATGAAAGCAACGACATGTACAGTTTCTCCAGGCCAAGCTGTTTAGCGCTAATGCGACCACGCCCACACGAACATGAGCTGTTCAAATTCAAATGATCCATGTGAAGGAACGCACAGCTGTTACCGTCCTCATCACCTCTAAACAAAGAATAGCGACTCTGCTTTTTGTCAAGTTTGGAAGTTTTTAAGGTAAGACACATAATAATATGCATCTTATGGTTGTATATAGCCTACTTTACATTGTAGCTACTAGTTAAACTGGTGCCAGACTAAAATGTTGTGAAATGAGATTGGAGTGAATATGTACACACAGAAATGTATTTATCTTCGATATTAAACACACCATGATATAAAGAAGGCTTATTCTTCAATGGTGAATATTATAATGTTTAGACGTGTTTACTATATTAAATACTATGTTTGAGGATATCTGCTGAAAAGTAGATATGTATAATGTAACAATAATGTTTCATAGTTTGGAGCGGCTCGATCAGTTCAGTAAATGTCCTCTGCACACGCTGAGTTTGAGTCACTCGCGTTGTGTGTTTGAAAAGCAAAACACACCAAACATTAGGCATAGGTTTTCTCCAATCTCATTTCATTCAACGAATGGAAACGTTTGAAGTAGCTTATATTACTGTA
The DNA here is from genome assembly GCF_016745375.1 of Pimephales promelas. The sequence goes on along the minus strand of NW_024121256.1, from coordinate 202,946 downwards.
TGATAATCCATATGTTTTTGTCTAGTGTAGTGTTACTGAAGTGTTGCTTTTTAACGATATATAGGCTGACTGCTATTTGTCAGTTATTATTTTATGCAGCCCTATACATAGGCTATAACAATGCACAACAAACTTGGTGTTCATATATATTTAATAATGGTAACCAGAAAAATCAAAAATGTATTCCCAAAATCGTGCAGCCCTATAGTTTCTCTTGATATCAGGATGTTCACATGTGTTTATTTTTTACAGGGACCAGATGCCACTGATGAGTCCTGCTGACTTCAACATTCACAGGAGACTCTGTACATGAACATGGTAAAGTGATGTTGGTGCTTGGAAGGAGAGGAGAGAGCGATGCCACTGGCTCACAGATGGGGCAGGGCAGAGTACCTGTAAAGGTGGGCCAGTTGCGATGATCACATCGTTTTTGCATATCTTTTTCTGGTTGACCCAGTGACTACTTGGAAAGACAAGATGGCGACCGAGGAAGAACGGTGACAGCTAGGAAAGACTGCTGACATTTGGGAAAGACCAAAGCTGGGCTGTGGAGGTTTGGCAGGCCGAAGCACAACCTTCGCGAGGAGGGACCCATTGCTAATCGCTATGGAAAGGTACATTATAAGATACCCCCAGGGTCGAGCGAGAGCGGGGGAGGATGATCGGCCCACAGGACAGACCTTTGTTATGACCACTCACGATGGACTTTCGACTATGGAGCAGGTAAACGATGTATCACGGGTCTGCAGATGTGGTAAGATATGTAAAAACGGGAGGGGTCTGAAGATACATCAGTCAAAGATGAAGTGCGTGCAACCGGAACATAATGTGCAACGCACAGGGAAACCTGGTGAGACGGAGGAGAGGCCGGGGCAGGAGGCAAACCACAGTTCCCCGAATCTCCAGGCACACGATGAAGATGGGAGTAGGAACGGCATCACTGATGTGTCAGAGGACACAAAGCACCAGACAGAGATGGAGGGTTCACAGGACATTAGACGACCTGGACAGGACATATGGGTAGGAGTGGCCCGAAAGAAATTAGTGAACTGGCCCGCTGCAGTGGCGAGGAAGGAGTGGGAGAGGTTTGATCACGATGTGGATGAGGTGCTGGAAACAGCCTTGGCAGGAGATGTGGGCAAGAAGCTGAAGGCTATGGCTTCCATTATTTGGAGCATAGGCGCTGATCGCTTCGGAAAGAAAGAGCCGAAGGCTAAAACAAACACCCAGCCAAAGGAAAGCAGACGCTTGAAGGAAATAGCAATCCTTAGAGGGGATTTGCGGAGGCTGAGGAAGGCATTTCGTGAAGCAGCAGGGGATGAGAGACCAGCACTCAAGGAAATCCGTGACAACTTGAGGGAGCGCATTAAGATCTTGCGAAGAGCTGAATGTCACCGTAGGGACAGGAAGCGACGAATGAAGGAGAGGACAGATTTCACCAAGAATCCCTTCAAATATCTGACAAAACTTCTGGGCGACGCAAGATCAGGGGAGTTGAAAGCAACAAAGGAGGAGGTGGAGGAGCACCTTCGTCAGGTCCACAGTGACCCCAGAAGGGAGGACAGCCTGGAGAAGATGGAGAAACTCATACAACCAGCAGAACCAGCTACCCCCTTTAGAGCTGAGGAACCGAGCTGGCAGGAGGTGAACACCTTTCTAAGGAAGGCCAGAGCAAAATCAGCCCCAGGGCCGAATGGCATTCCATATAAGGTGTACAATTATTGTGAAAGGCTCAAGAGACGACTTTGGAAGCTACTAAGAGTTGCATGGAGGAAGGACTTCCTTGCTGATAGCTGGCTGGTCGCTGAGGGATGCTTCATCCCTAAGGAAGAAAACTCTATAGGGATTAAGCAATTCCGTACCATCTCACTCCTTAACGTCGAAGGAAAGATTTTTCTTGGGATTTTGGCGAAGAGACTGACCACCTTTATGATGGACAACGGGTACATGGACACATCTGTCCAAAAAGGGGGAGTTCCAGGGGTGGCAGGCTGTCTTGAGCACACCAGTATGATCACCAAGATTATCGAAGATGCAAAGAAGAACCGTGGTGACCTCGCAGTCCTGTGGCTGGACTTAACAAATGCATTTGGAACGATACCCCACAAGCTGGTGCATCTGATGTTGAAGACCTACCATGTCCCAGAGCGATTCCAGAAGCTCTTGCAGCGTTATTATGACAACTTCAACATGCGCTTCTCCTGCGGAGACTTTACCACAGAATGGCAGAGGCTAGAGGTGGGCATTGTCACTGGATGCACAATCTCAGTGATTTTGTTTTCAGCAGCGATGAACCTTCTCGTTAAATCAGCAGAAAAGTTGCGTCGAGGCGCAGTGTTGGCAAGTGGCATCCAGCAGATACCTATAAGAGCATTTATGGACGACCTCACCATCACAGCAAAATCAGTACCTGAAGGGAGATGGATCTTGGAGGATCTGGTTGAACTCACCGATTGGGCAAGGATGGATTTCAAACCAGAAAATTCCAGAAGCCTGGTATTGAGGAAGGGGCGCATCCAGGACCGGTTCCGCTTCAAGATCAAAGATACCATCATCCCAACGGTCCTAGAGAGACCGGTGAAGAGCTTGGGGAAATGGTATAGGGCAGACCTCAATGATAAGCAGAGTGTGAGGGAGATGATTATCCAAGTAGACACCTGGATGACATCCTTAGAGAAGAGTGGCCTACCTGGCAAGTATAAGGCCTGGGGTTACCAACACGGGGTACTTCCTAGGCTGCTCTGGCCATTGCTTGTTTATGGGGTACCTATCTCTACCGTTGAGGGATTGGAGAGGAGGATTAACACCTATTTGAGGAGGTGGCTGGGCGTCCCAAGAAGCTTCTGCTCCATTGGCTTGTATAGCACAGGCAGCAAGTTGCAGCTTCCAGTGACATCAGTGGTCGAGGAGTATAAGGCGACAAAGACACGCCAGGCCATGATGCTGCGTGACAGCAAAGACGAAAGAGTACGCCAAGCAGGCATTGTTGTCAGGACAGGTCATAAATGGTCAGCCAGCAGAGCATTGACCGAGGCTGAGGATCGACTGCATCATGCTGACATCTTTGGGACAGTAGCTGTGGGCAGGCTTGGACTGGGTTGCTCCACCAGAATAAGCTGGAAAAAAGCTGACCCAAAAGAACGTCGTGGCATGGTGCAGAGGGAGGTCCGTAAAGCAGAGGAGGAAACCCGGCATGTCAAGGCTGTTGCCATGAAGAAACAGGGCAGCTGGACAAGATGGGAGGGCGTGCGAGAAAGGGCCCTGACGTGGCAGGATATCTGGAATATGGAAGGACGTCAGATAAAGTTCTTGATGTGTTCTGTCTACAATGTCCTGCCTACTCCATCAAACCTCCATATTTGGGGTATAGCAGAGAACCCCAGCTTCACGCTGTGTGGAAAGACAGCCAATCTTGAGCACGTCCTTTCCGCATGCCGGTCAAGTTTGGCAGACGGGAAATTCCGGTGGCGTCATGATAAGATCCTGTCTCGGTTAGCGGATGGTGTGGAACAGGCAAGGAAGAATCGTAAACTGCCTCCTGATGGGCTCCACTTTATCCATTTCATCCGGACAGGAGAGAGCACTGCAGCAGTACGGAGGAGTAGAGGGGTCCTGGCCTCAGCAAATGACTGGGAGATGCGGGCAGACCTGAAAAAGCAGCTCAAATTCCCGGAGGAGATAGCACTCTCTAGCCTCAGACCAGATATTGTACTGTGGTCTAGAGGTACCAAGCAGGTGGTACTCATAGAGTTAACTGTACCCTGGGAAGATAGGATGGAGGAGGCGCATGAGTGCAAGCTCAAAAAATATCAAGGCCTTATCCTCGAGAGCCAGCAAAAAGGATGGAAGGCCTGGAATCTACCAGTAGAGGTCGGCTGCAGAGGTTTTGCGGGACAGTCACTCTGGAGAGCACTCGGAGTGCTGGGGATTGAAGGGATGGCCAGGAAACGGCTAATAGGCAGTGTCACTGAACAGGCGGAAGCAGCATCAAATTGGATCTGGATACAGCGGGAGATGCGGTGGCAGAAGCAAACCTGTTGAATGACTAAAAACACCATAGAGTTGGGTGGTGGTCAGCAGGGTAGATCCAGGACGCTGGATCTGCTGTCGAGCCCTCCCGAGGTGTTATAGGCTTAAATCGACGAAACACCAAGGAAGGGGGGTGCCCATCTGATGACCGGCTGTAACCACCTAACTCTTGCAGTGTTGAGAGATGTAGCCCTGAGCTGGCCCTGGGAGAAGGTTGGTGCTTGGAAGGAGAGGAGAGAGCGATGCCACTGGCTCACAGATGGGGCAGGGCAAAGTACCTGTAAAGGTGGGCCAGTTGCGATGATCACATTGTTTTTGCATATGAATCAAACACCTTGGAAATGACAGGTAAGTACTATGTTTCAGGAATGGCACAAAGTGTGACTGTTCAAGCCTCCGTCTTTAAATTTTTCCTTTGTGTATTTTTGGATTATGTTGTGTTGTAAATAAATCCAAACAATCTAAAAGCCATTCTTTTTTAAATCTCATTCTTTGTGCGAGGCTCCTTATAATGATATAGGACCAGGTAGCACCTAATAGGGCCATTAGGGGAGGGTCTTTGTCTTTCTCAGGTGTGGAAAGCAGTAATATTAATGGGTGGTTAACGCCTCCCCACATAAAGCTACAGTAGGTAATCAACCAGAATGTGGTTTTTACCTCCGCAGTTCTGCCACGGCGGTAAAATTTGGGGTGTACTTACTGCCTCTTACCGCTAGCAGGCGCTACAATTACAGACTTTGAAAAATGTCAGTTTTTTGTGTAATCTCCTGCAGCTCCGGCGAACAATGAACCTTTGGTCTAATAAAACATCGGTACATAGTCAAGATTTGTTTTCATGATAATCGAATGTAAAGAGTTTTATCTCTAAAAACTGTTTAGCGTATAATGGTAGTAATGGGGGCATTGACTAATTAAAAAGAAATTGCTAGTTTATACCACTAACAAGGCTCAAAATAGCCCCACACTAACGCAGTAACATAATGAGGCTCCAGACATACAAAACGAAGCATTGAGAACTTTGTAAGTGCACAGACCGTTTAATAAGAAGATACTTTATGAAGACAGTTCACTTCGCATACAGATAGGAGCCATCTTAAAAAATAGTCTCTATAAGTCAAACCACGAACGTCGTGCTGAGTGATCTGAACTCAATGAAGTTCAATGAACTTCTGAACTGTATGAACGGCGTTCGGGGATCGACTTATCGAGACTGATGGCTCATTTTTCTCTCGATTTTATCTTGATTTTAATCAATGTTTCATCAACCAATTGCCTGGATTTAATACATAAGAAGTAAAAGAAAACAATTATAGATTAAAGCTGCAAGCAGCGATGGGCGGGCCCTCGCACCTGTAGCGCGTCGGGGTGTGAGGTGGAAGCATTGCATATTCTGAAGCTCAGCCAGTGCGGCTGTGCATTTGCTACGCTTCGTTAAAGGTCACTTCCTGTTGCCAGCAGGTGGCGCTATGACCGTGGGTGAATGTCGGCATGTAGATTTGTTCAGGGCGAGACTCTTGTCAAATGTGTAAAATTTGGGGCAGATTTGGGCATTTACAGCCAAGTTACTACAACTTCCTGTTTCTTGGCAAATCATCGACGCCACGGACACACGCATCGACGAAAACACGCAGATAGCACAACTTTACATCGTCAGTGGCTTTAGAAGGCACAGCAGAAATTTGAATTCGATTCGACTAAATCCCTAGGAAGAGTTCGTTAAAGTACGGAGTGTGTAAATCGTCCAAAAATGGCGGTAAAAATAGAAATGGCTGACTTCCTGTTGAGTTTAGAGCAACGCTCCAAGAGACTTTTCTGTGCGTCTGGACATGGTAGATGTACCACAGAAATCTCGTACTTGTCGGTCAAACATGCGACGGGGCCTGCTTCGTTAAAACTCACTTCTTGTTGCCACTAGGTGGCGCTATAACTGTGGGTGAATGTCGGCATGTAGATTTGTTCAGGGCGGGACTCTTGTCAAATGTGTAAAATTTCATGCAGATCTGGGCATTTACAGCCAAGTTACTACAACTTCCTGTTTCATGGCGAATCATCGACGCCACGGACACGCCCATCGACGAAAACACGCAGATAGCACAACTTTACATCGTCAATGCCTTTAGAAGGCACAGCAGAAATTTGAAGTCGATATGACAAAATCCCTAGGAGGAGTTCGTTAAAGTAGGTAATGAGTAAATCATCCAAAAATGGCGGTAAAATTAGAAATGGGCGACTTCCTGTTGAGTTTAGGGCATCGCTCCAAGAGACTTTTCTGTGCGTCTAGACAGGGTAGATGTACCACAGAAATTTTGTACATGTCGGTCAAACATGTGGCGGGGGCTGCGTCTTTAAAGGTCACTTCCTCTCGCTACTAGGTGGCGCTATGACTGTAGGTAAATGTCGGCATGTAGATTTGTTCAGGGCGGGACTCTTGTCAAATGTGTCAAATTCCGTGCAGATCTGGGCATTTACAGCCAAGTTACTACAACTTCCTGTTTCATGGCGAATCATCGACGCCACGGACACGCCCATCGACGAAAACACGCAGATAGCACAACTTTACATCGTCAATGCCTTTAGAAGGCACAGCAGAAATTTGAAGTCGATCCGACTAAATCCCTAGGAGGAGTTTGTTAAAGTGCGTAATGAGTAAATCATCCAAAAATGGCGGTAAAATTAGGAATGAGCGACTTCCTGTTGAGTTTATGGCATCGCTCCAAGAGACTTTTCTGTGCGTCTGGACATGGTAGATGTACCACAGAAATTTTGTACATGTCGGTCAAACATATGGCGGGGGCTGCTACGTTAAAGGTCACTTCCTGTTGCCAGCAGGTGGCGCTATGACTTAGGGTGAATGTCGGCATGTAGATTTGTTCAGGGCGGGACTCTTGTCAAATGTGTCAAATTTCGTGCAGATCTGGGCATTTACAGCCAAGTTACTACAACTTCCTGTTTCATGGCGAATCATCGACGCCATGGACACGCCCATCGACGAAAACGCGCAGAGAGCACAACTTTACATCGTCAATGCCTTTAGAAGGCACAGCAGAAATTTGAAGTCGATCCGACTAAATCCCTAGGAGGAGTTCGTTAAAGTACGGAGTGTGTAAATCGTCCAAAATTGGCCGCCAAATTCAAAATGGCGGACTTCCTGTCGAGTTTATGGTATGGGTTCTTGAGGCTTTTTTGTGCGTCTTGATATGATACATGTCCCCACCAAATTTCGTGCATGTAGGTTGAACGTGGAGGAGGGGCTAATTTTTTCCAATTTTCTAGGTGGCGCTAGCGTGCCATTTTGACACGCCCATCCGCGAAACTTACAAAATACGAAATTTTTTACCAGTCCTGACATGCATGCCAAATTTGGTGAGTTTTTGAGCATGTTGCGGCCCCGAAAATGGCGCTTACTTTGCAGAAAAAAGAAAAAAAAATATAGCTGCGAGCAGCGATTGCGGGCCCAAGCCGGTGGCACCGCAACCCTGATGCCTTTAGTTACCTAAAGGCACCGGGATGGTGGTACCGCCGGCTTTGGCCCTTTATCGCTGCTCACAGCTATATTTATATTTAATATAAAGCCGGTGGCACCGCCACCTTGGTGCCTTTAGGGTTATTCTGTATGACGTGCAAAAACGTAACCCCCGCTTTGACTGTCGAAAAGAAGTGTATTGTAGAGCTTGCATCAATGCGGACTCGATGCGCTGTGCGCTGTAACTCCATGTGGCTTTAAGCGCATCATTCTCCACTCGGGATGCGCATAAGCGTTTTGTGCCACACTGTACTGAGCCTTTCATATCATAATGCAATGACAGATTATTAATTGCCTTTCTTGTTCTGTTCTATCTATTATGTGTTGATAAAAGATAGGACAGAGCACTAAAAACCTCAAACAAAGCACTAAAAACTTAAGCTGTTTGCTGTGTAGTCTGAGAATGAGCTGTTTGATTTGCACCCTCTTCCTCTTCACTGTCCTCCATAAAAACCAGCTATCCAGGTCCAGGTCCATGTTGTTCTAGAAAGTTTGTATGTTGCTGCCTCATTTAACATCTCTGCTATACATTTAAAACATGTTGTCTCAATTTTATAGCAGCCATGGCTCTATCTAAAATAATTTATCTTTTTGATTTTTGTTATCTTGTTTTTCATGAATGTATTTTACAACAATACAAAGAGCAATGTGTATTTACCACTAATATAGTTTGTAATGGCTTTTTTTGTCATAGATTATAATCATATATTTTTTTGGATTTGTTATTTATCTTTATAATGAAGTTGTCTGTATTAAGTAGATTGTGTTTAACACACACAAGAGTGGCACCAAACACAGCTCTAAAAAAACTTGACACAATCCATCATTCAGCCATCCGTTTTGCCACTAATGCACCCTATCACACTCATCACTGCGACCTGTATAAACTGGTGGGTTGGCCCTCCCTTCATACCCGGCGGCTCCATCATTGGTTTCTCTTCATATATAAGACAATTCTGGGCAAGGCACCTCTCTATTTGTCATCCCTATTTCATGCCGCTTATAACACCTATCACACAAGATCAAGTAATTTGATTAAATTTAGTATCCCCCCTACTTCTACTACCTTTGGACATAATGCCTTCCGCTTTGCATCAGTACACGACTGGAACATACTACAAAATACCCTGAAACTTACATCTCTGATCCCAATCTCCACTTTAAGCAAAACCTCGAAAATTACATAGTTGACTCTTGTTCCTGCTGACAATCATGAACCATATTTACACACTTATTTAAGCACTCTATTCGTTTTCTTTTTCCTCTTTGTTGTCTTTTTTATTTTTATTTAGCTGCTTGTTCTAAGTGTTATGTGTTTGACTATGTACAGCTGTACATTATGTTCTTATTTTTTCCTGTAGCCTCTTGGCCAGGTCATGTTTGTAAATGAGAAGTGGTTCTCAAACATTTTACCTGGATAAATAAAGGTTAAAAAAAAAGAAAAAAAAAAGAGTGATTTATCAGTTCAACACATAGTTATAGAAATTCTACTTTATCTCAAAAAACCTGCACTTTATACACACACACACACACACACATACATAAATACATGTAAATAAAAATACAAAAAGAAACATCAATTGTGTTTTTAGTCAGAGTATTATTTTATACAGAAACAAATATTTGTAATTCAGAAAAGAATGAAGTTAGTGTTTTAAAATCTTAAGGAAAACAAATATATTGAAATATAGCACAAGAATTTTAAATTCATTCAGCTTCAATTACAAATACAATCTTACTTTTATTTAAAGCAAACTATACATTTAAAAGATGGGGGTTATATGCCTATTTTGTCATTTAAAAAAAATACAAAATTGTTATGCAAAAAGACAAGGACTTAGAGACAAGGACTTATAGGAAAAATCGCAGCCAGCCACACTGTGTGGTTCAAACATACATAAACACAGACAACAGCCCTCCCCTCCCCCCACACACACACGCACATGCACACACACACATACACGTCTATATTACTAAAAGGGGACTATCGCTCTACACTGGCCAAGAGGGGACTAGTGTTTCTGGTCATTTTGAAGAAACAAAAATGACGTACAAAATTCTCTTTTAAGGTCTTTTTTCATAATATGACTTTAAATATGCATTTTTTTATTTTTAAAAAAACATGCCAAGTGGGGACCTGAAACTCTGGCCGATGTCTACCTTACCAACAGGGGACTCATATAGCCTGCAATTGAACTGTGTGTCTGTGTGAACAGTGAAGTGAACTGGCAGTGAAATCTTGTCTTCATTTTGTAACTTATACATACTTATACACATATATGTGTGTGTGTGTGGGTGTGTCATTATATAATGCTCAAACATATACATGTCTATATTGCTACACAGCAGTGTCGCTGTACACTGGCGAAAAAGGGACATTCTGAATGATATCTATCCAACCAAGTGGGGACTTTGTGTGTGTGTGTGAACTGGCAGTGAAATCTTTCTTCATTACGCTTACATTATATATATATATATATATATATATATATATATATATATATATATATACACTACCGGTCAAAAGTTTTAGATCAGTAAGTTTTTTGCTCACCAAGGCTGCTTTTTTTGATAAAAAAATGACAAACAGTAATATTGTGAAATATTATGACAATTTAAAATGACTGTTTTCTATTTTAATATATTTTAAAATGTAATTTGAAAGCTGAATTTTCAACACCATTACTGTTGCTGATTACACATCAGTTTTCAGTGTCACATGATCCTTTTGATCAATTTAACTCATCCTTGATGAATTAAAGTATTTTCGAATTTCTTTTCTCCAAAAATAAAAAATAAATAAATTCTTACTGGCCCCAAACTTTTGAATGGTAGTGATTAATGTTACAAAATATTTCCATTTCAGATTAATTCTGTTCTTTTTAACTTTCTATTCATCTACGAATCCTGCAATAAAAATGTAAAAAACTGTTTTCAACATGGATAATAATCATAAATGTTTCTTGAGCATCATATTATAATAATTTCTGTAGGATCATGTGACAATGAAGACTGAAATAATGATGATAAATTCAGCTTTGATCACAGGAATAAATTACACTTCACTATATATTCACATAAAAAACCGCTGTTTTAAATTGTAATAATATTTCACAATATTACCGTTTTTTTAATCAAATAATTGCAGCCTTGGTGAGCAGAAGAGACTTCTTAAAAAACATAAACAATCTTACCGATCTAAAACTATATATTTCTATACTACTAACAGCAGTGTCGCTGTACACTGGCAAAGAGGGGACATTCTGAATGATATCTATCCAACCAAGTGGGGACTTTGTGTGTGTGTGAACTGGCAGTGAAATCTTTCTTAATTACGCTTACATTATATATCTATTATATACATTATTTATATATATATATATATATATATATATATATTCACATAGAAAAACGCTGTTTTAAATTGTAATAATATTTCACAATATTACTGTTTTTTTAATCAAATAATTGCAGCCTTCGTGAGCAGAAGAGACTTCTTTTAAAAACATAAACAATCTTACCGATCTAAAACTATATATTTCTATACTACTAACAGCAGTGTCGCTGTACACTGGCAAAGAGGGGACATTCTGAATGATATCTATCCAACCAAGTGGGGACTTTGTGTGTGTGTGAACTGGCAGTGAAATCTTTCTTAATTCCGCTTACATTATATATCTATTATATACATTATATATATATATATATATATATATATATATATATATATATATAATATATTCACATAGAAAAACGCTGTTTTAAATTGTAATAATATTTCACAATATTACTGTTTTTTTTTTTTTAAATAATTGCAGCCTTGGTGAGCAGAAGAGACTTCTTAAAAAACATAAACAATCTTACCGATCTAAAACTATATATTTCTATACTACTAACAGCGGTGTCGCTGTACACTGGCAAAGAGGGGACATTCTGAATGATATCTATCCAACCAAGTGGGGACTTTGTGTGTGTGTGTGAACTGGCAGTGAAATCTTTCTTAATTCCGCTTACATTATATATCTATTATATATATATATATATATATATATATATATATAGATAGATAGATAGATAGATAGATATATATAGATAGATAGATAGATAGATAGATAGATAGATAGATAGATAGATAGATAGATAGATATAGATAGATAGATAGTATATAATATATTCACATAGAAAAACGCTGTTTTAAATTGTAATAATATTTCACAATATTACTGTGTTTTTTTTTTTTTTAAATAATTGCAGCCTTGGTGAGCAGAAGAGACTTCTTAAAAAACATAAACAATCTTACCGATCTAAAACTATATATTTCTATACTACTAACAGCAGTGTCGCTGTACACTGGCAAAGAGGGGACATTCTGAATGATATCTATCCAACCAAGTGGGGACTTTGTGTGTGTGTGAACTGGCAGTGAAATCTTTCTTAATTACGCTTACATTATATATCTATTATATACATATTTATATATATATATATATATATATAATATATTCACATAGAAAAACGCTGTTTTAAATTGTAATAATATTTCACAATATTACTGTTTTTTTAATCAAATAATTGCAGCCTTGGTGAGCAGAAGAGACTTCTTTTAAAAACATAAACAATCTTACCGATCTAAAACTATATATTTCTATACTACTAACAGCAGTGTCGCTGTACACTGGCAAAGAGGGGACATTCTGAATGATATCTATCCAACCAAGTGGGGACTTTGTGTGTGTGTGAACTGGCAGTGAAATCTTTCTTAATTCCGCTTACATTATATATCTATTATATACATTATATATATATATATATATATATATGAAGAGTTCAGATGCAAAAGCCTCTAAGTGCCGTTGGAAATATTCTTCAAAAATGATCATTTTTTATCAAACTTATATATTCAAGTTCAGTAATTTCACTTAAATGACAATTCATTGTCATTTAAGTGAAAGTACTGAATTTAAATATACAAGCTTGAAAAAAATGATCATTCTAGAAGAAAATTTCAAATGGCAGTTAGAGGCTTTTGCATCTGAACTCTTCATATATATATATATATATATATATATATATAATATATTCACATAGAAAAACGCTGTTTTAAATTGTAATAATATTTCACAATATTACTGTTTTTTTAATCAAATAATTGCAGCCTTGGTGAGCAGAAGAGACTTCTTTTAAAAACATAAACAGTCTTAAAGATCTAAAACTATATATTTCTATACTACTAACAGCAGTGTCGCTGTACACTGGCAAAGAGGGGACATTCTGAATGATATCTATCCAACCAAGTGGGGACTTTGTGTGTGTGTGTGAACTGGCAGTGAAATCTTTCTTAATTACGCTTACATTATATATCTATTATATACATTATATATATATATATATATATATATATATATATATATATTCACATAGAAAAACACTGTTTTAAATTGTAATAATATTTCACAATATTACTGTTTTTTTTTATCAAATAATTGCAGCCTTGGTGAGCAGAAGAGACTTCTTTTAAAAACATAAACAATCTTACCGATCTAAAACTATATATTTATATATTACTAACAGCAGTGTCGCTCCACACTGGCGAAGAGGGGACATTCTGAACGATATCTATCCAACCAAGTGGGGACTTTGTGTGTGTGAACTGGCAGTGAAATCTTTCTTAATTACAGTTAAATTATATATCTATTATATACATTATGTATATATATATACTATTTTTCTTATTTAACGCTCTCTCTTCATATACTTTCTATGCTTTGTTATGCAGTCCCTAACAATTTACTTGCCATAGTTATGTGCCATTGCACACACACGTCTATATTACTAACATATACATGTATTAACACAGAAGTGTCGCTGCACACTAGCCAAGAGGGAACTTTCTGAATGATATCTATCCAACCAAGTGGGGACTTTGTGTGTGTGTGTGTGAACAGTGAATTGAAGTGGCAGTGAAATACACATCCGTAAAGAGGGTCGCACACCGAATGAGAAGCGCAGCGCTGCGCCACGTCTAGGACAACTCCAAGTATCGCACACCGGATTCACACTTTCTCATCAGTGTATGGCCAGCAATATTGTTATGTTTAATTACATGAAATGAAGATGTTTGTTCTATGTTATAATTGTACTGTACAATTAAATACAATCGTTGCTGAGTCTGCAGTCTGAAAACTACCTCAGAGCATCAGTTAACTGAATGAATTGAGAATCTCACATGAAAACCCAATTACATCAGCAATTGTCATTCAAGCAGCTGATTTATGTAAATGAATGCACAACTAAATTTATTGCAGCATAGGGCAAAGTCAGTATACATTATCAACGATTTGAGACAATAAAATAATTTAAACTTTATATAAAACTAAATGGCACTCTGTGGCGGCAGCAGGATTACGTTCAAAAGGTCACGGGCGACGTAGCCGTAAGTACAGAGTCAGTGTTTACAAGTTGAACGCATAGGTTGAACGTGCAAACTAACTCAAACGCTGTTTACAAAAAAGTAATTAAAAGGTAAAACAACGATGTCGGACGATTTTGATTCTGTACTTCCGGCTACGTCGCCCGTGACCTTTTGAACATAATTACGTAATACGTGACGTTACAAACGCGCCTGACAGAATAGAGCTAGGCTAGCATTTGTCCTTAGAAAAGTTACATTTTTGGAATAAGTTTTGAAATAACCGATCGTTTTGCATGATAAGACCCTTATTCATCGTCTGGTGTCCTTTAAAGACATTTGAAGCTGCATCTGAAACTGTTATTAACCGTCTTTTGGACCTTGGACCGTCTGGTTCCCATGTAAGTCCATTATATGGAGAAAAATCCTGGAATGTTTTCATCAAAAACCTTAATTTCTTTTCGACTGAGAAAAGAAAAACATGAACATCTTGGATGACATGGGGGTGAGTAAATTACCAGCAAAAGTTTTTTAAGAGCCACAAACCTGTATATAAAACTCTTTTTATTCTAGATACACTAAATGCATACAAAGAATAGACAGGATTTTGATGCAATATGCAAAAAAAGTCAGAACAGTCACACAGCTTGATCAAACAGGATCATGTTATTTTATGTTTGAGATAGATATAGATAAATAAAAATATAAATATTTAGACATTTTTTTTACGTTGATCTTACCTAAATGTTTTTTTTTTTGTTTTTGTTTTTTTTTGTTAAGAGTTTAAGTAACACATGGAAGCTTGATTTCAATCTTCGAATTAAACTGAAAAAAGTAGCAAATAAATAGAATAGAATAAAGAGTTTTTTTGGTATGTCAGAAATACTACAGAAACTGAATAAAGTAATCCAATGTAAAATAACACTGGATAGTCTTTTTAGTCCAGACTGAATTAAATACAAAGGCTATTAATTCTGATTGCTTAGAATTAATGCTATATTCTGTTGTTTTAATTCAACAGAATTAATGACACATATGGCTGCGTTCACTTTAAGAACGGATCCCTGTCTCATTTGTACTGTCTGTCTGTCACACGCGTTTAATGCTTATTTAAGACATTAGACTGTCTTTACGAGGTTACTCACCAATACCAGAGTTTTGACATAATGTCGCGTGTTTTTAACTGTTAAAGCGATATAATCCAGGGATAAAACGTTTGTTTCAGGCGAGCTGTTTGAGGCGGATTGGCTTTACTGTATGTGCACGCAGTGAAAGACATCTCTGAGAGTGCGCGAGCACGGGATGGTTTAATATTGCTTGAATGTTTAAACTAAAACTTAAAAAGACGTGAAAATTATAAACGTTAGATACCATCATAGGTTACGATGCAATGCTGGCCCGATTGTGCAAGTGAATATTTCGTCGTGTCCCGACTCCTAAACGCGAGTGTGTATCGACAGCTGCAGCGCTTAGTGTAGGGCTGCAGCTATCAATTTTTTTTTGTAATCGATTAATCTAGCACTTAATCGATCGATTAATCGAGTAATCGGATAATTTGTTTATGTGTGTTTTTAAGCAACCAAAACAAATAATGTATTACGAAAATGATAAGGTGTTTGGCTTTTATTTATTTAAAAGAAAATAGAGGTATTTATTCCAACTGCAACATTTGGCTCCACAACTAATTATTGCAATTTTACCCGTGTTTATAAGTGCCAGTGCCAACAATTATATAACAATACAGTTAAAACAATTTACTGTAAAACCTGTTACATGTAGCCCATAACATGTAAAACTTTGAATACAAACTTAAATAGTAAAGCCCATTTGGCCTTAGTTTTGTCTTCTTAATACAACATTACAAAAAAGGATTGCACCTTCTGCAAATTACCCCACCTGGAAACAAAAATATATTAATATAAAATATCAACCCAAACAGGTACACAAATGTGTACAATTTATAAAAAATAAATAAATGGAAATAAAACAATTATAAATAAGAATCAGACTTTTTCAACTGTAATCTCAAGACAAACATCAGAGTGTGTGTGTCTGTGTGTCTCACAATATTTGTTCCTCCATCACGTCCCGGTGAATGTATGCTGAAATTTTTGTTGCGTGGCTACATAAAAGTTTAAGCATATGATGAATTGCCGCAATTGGTCTGACTGGCGCGTGAGAGAGACATGGGTGCACGCGCTCGCTTACCTCTCTGCCGTCGTGCGCGAGCCGCGGTTAGGAGCTCAACATCTCGCATGCGCGCTCGCACTAGATTACAGGATATTTTAACTTGCGAATTAATATGCGGCGGTAAAACTAGTCGATCACGAGTGGCTCAACAGGTAGATCTATAGACGAACTCATCTTTCAGGCATTTGACCGAAGGGATATACACGCAGCGTGAAAATCGAATTGCGCGAGTCTCTCACGCTGAATGCGTGAGAGTTGGCAGCCCTGCCAGGTATACTTTGCAGACACATTGCATCTTGTTCTCTCCCTTTATAAACATATAATGATCCCAAACTTAGACATTCTCTGCAATTTATGAAGTCATATGTATCATGCGCTGTGTGTGCTTCCTGAATAACGGTCCGTGTGAAACAATCAGATCCCTGCGTGCGCCATAGGAACTGCGTCATTTAACGAGGCTTCGAGGCAGATTTTTTGCCTCAAGGAATTTTTGTAATCGAGTAACTCGAGTAACTCGAGGAATCGTTTCAGCCCTAGCTTAGTGCTTGCCTAGTGCAGTGAGACGAGAAGACGCCGCACCGCGTCCGCGAGCCCTTTATATGGAAAAAATCGATTCGAGGCCGT
>NW_024121256.1:92143-185671 GCF_016745375.1 Pimephales promelas | reverse complement strand
CAAAGTTATAACACACTTTATGTGTCTTTTTTAGTCATAAAATTCATTTCCTCGCCACGGCCAGACCGTTCGAGATATCAAAAATCCGTCCGGAATTGAGCATCCTCAATGTCTTGACTTCATGCACACCTAGTTTGGTTGTGATTGGTAAACACATGCGTTGTAATTTGATGTATTTCTCCTAGGAGAATTATTCAAAACAACCCATAATTCCCAACTTCCTTCTTAAAACTTAGAGCACGAAAGTTGTTTGGCCTGATGTGATCTTTAATTGTACCGAGTTTCATATTAATTCATGCAAGTGTGTTTGATTTATGGACAAATTTTCGAATCCCAGTCCAGGGGGCGCTGTCGAGCCGCCCTGCCACGCCCGGTTACCAGCTTCAGCCCGGCCCTGCTGGCCATGGGTTCTGACCCGTGTGCAAAGTTTCAAGAGTTTTAGAGGATGTTAAGGCCCCCAAAAAATGCCAGAGAAGTTGCACACAGCAAATAAAGGGTTAAAATTAACCTGACAGGCGCCCCTCCTCTCACTCACACAGAGAGACACTGAGAGACTGGCAAAATTCTGAGATTTTCTCTACATTCAAACAAACATATCTGACTTTGTGTGGGTCCTAGCTAATGAGTGTCAATTAGAAAGTTGTCCGGCTCGAGGAGTACAATATACATACTGATTTTTGTAACTGTAGATAAAACTAACAACCCCACTTTTGTCAAAAGGTGGCGCTACTGAGCCCTCACACACCCGTTTCTGAAACGTTGCACATGTCTACTGGCTAATAAATGTGATGTGTCTGTCGAGTTTCATGCAATTTGAAGCATGCTAAGAGTCTCAAAAGCATCCTAAAAGAATGGTAAAGTTTGATGCGTTGCCACGGCAACAGTTTCAAAGATATCAAGAATCCATTCACAGGTCTACATCTGCCGTATGTTTACATTATACAGATGAAGTTTGAAGCAAATCGGGTAAAAATAAAAGGGTGATATCAAAGCATTTGAAAATGACACACTTCCTGCTACCAGTTGGTGGCGCTATAACTTTGACTCGCAATAGTCACATCCATGTGATCGTCCTCTTACAGCGAACACACTGCTGAAGTTTCATCAAGATCGGTTGATGTGTGCTGAAGTTATGATACACTTCCTGTTTCACGTTTCTCGCCATAATTTTGTTTCCTCGCCACGGCCAAACCGTTCCAGATATCAAAAATCCCCTCGCAAACTTTCATCCTCAATGTCTTGACTTCACGCTGACCGAGTTTCGTCGAATTTGGATCAAAGCTCTAGGAGGAGTATTAAAAATTCCATTGCGAGTGTTTTACGAACAACCCTAAATAGCCGACTTCCTGTTGGGCTGGGGTAAAAAGTAAAAGCGCGAGGTATAGATGAAACGATGAGATCAACATGTGCACCGAGTTTCATATTATTACATGCAAGCGTGTTTGATTTATGGACCAAGTGTTCGGACCCCGTTCCAGGGGGCGCTGTCGAGCCCCCCTGCCACGCCCGGGTACCAGCTTCAGCCCGGCTCTGATGGCCGCGGGTTCTGACCCGTGTGCAAAGTTTCAAGAGTTTTCGAGCATGTTAAGGGCCCCAAAAGTGCCCGAATAGTCGTTAGAAAAATAAAAGAAAAAAAAAAAAAAAATAATCGGAAGGAAAACAATAGGGCCTTCGCCCTTTCAGGGCTTGGGCCCTAATTAAAGCTGCAAGCAGCGATGGGCGGGCCCTCGCACCTGTAGCACGTCGGGGTCTGAGGCGGCCGCGTTTCATTTTCTGCAGCTCAGCCAGTGCGGCTGTGCATTTGCCACACTGCTTCGTTAAAGGCCACTTCCTGTTGCCAGCAGGTGGCGCTATGACTGTGGGTGAATGTCGGCATGTAGATTTGATCAGGGCGGGACTCTTGTCAAATGTGTTAAATTTCGTGCAGATCTGGGCATTTACAGCCAAGTTACTACAACTTCCTGTTTCATGGCGAATCATCGACGCCACGGACACGCCCATCGACGAAAACGCGCAGATAGCACAACTTTTCATCGTCAATGCCTTTAGAAGGCACAGCAGAAATTTGAAGGCGATCCGACTAAAGCCCTAGGAGGAGTTAGTTAAAGTACGTAATGAGTAAATCATCCAAAAATGGCGGTAAATTAGAAATGGCTGACTTCCTGTCGAGTTTAGGGTATGGGTTCTGAGGCTTTTTTGTGCGTATGGTCATGGTAGATGTACCACAGAAATTTCGTACATGTCGGTCAAACAAGCGGCGGGGGCTGCTTCGTTAAATGTCACTTCCTGTTGCCAGCAGGTGGCGCTATGACTGTGGGTGAATGTCGGCATGTAGATTTGTTCAGGGCGGGACTCTTGTCAAATGTGTCAAATTTCGTGCAGATCTGGGCATTTACAGCCAAGTTACTACAACTTCCTGTTTCATGGCGAATCATCGACGCCACGGACACGCCCATCGACGAAAACGCGCAGATAGCACAACTTTACATCGTCAATGCCTTTAGAAGGTACAGCAGAAATTTGAAGTTGATCCGACTAAATCCCTAGGAGGAGTTCGTTAAAGTACGGAGTGTGTAAATCGTCCCAAATCGGTCGCCGAATTCAAAATGGCGGACTTCCTGTCGAGTTTAGGGTATGGGTTCTTGAGGCTTTTTTGTGCGTCTGGTCATGGTAGATGTACCACAGAAATTTCGTACATGTCGGTCAAACAAGCGGCGGGGGCTGCTTCGTTAAAGGTCACTTCCTGTTGCCAGCAGGTGGCGCTATGACTGTGGGTGAATGTCGGCATGTAGATTTGTTCAGGGCGTGACTCTTGTCAAATGTGTAAAATTTCGTGCAGATCTGGGCATTTACAGCCAAGTTACTACAACTTCCTGTTTCATGGCGAATCTTCGACGCCACGGACACGCCCATCGACGAAAACGCGCAGATAGCACAACTTTACATCGTCAATGCCTTTAGAAGGCACAGCAGAAATTTTAAGTCGATCCGACTAAATCCCTAGGAGGAGTTCGTTAAAGTACGGAGTCTGTAAATCGTCCAAAATGGCCGCCAAATTCAAAATGGCGGACCTCCTGTCGAGTTTAGGGTATGGGTTCTTGAGGCTTTTTTGTGCGTCTTGATATGATACACGTCCCCACCAAATTTCGTGCATGTAGGTTGAACGTGGACGAGGGGCTAATTTTTTCCAATTTTCTAGGTGGCGCTAGCGTGCCATTTTGCCCCGCCCATCTGCGAAACCCACAAAATACGAAATTTTTCACCAGTCCTGACATGCGTGCCAAATTTGGTGAGTTTTTGAGCATGTTGCGGCCCCGAAAATGGCACTTACTTTGCAGAAAAAAGAAAAAAAAAAAAAAAAAAAAAAATAACAGTTTCAATAGGGTCCTCGCACTGTTAGTGCTCGGGCCTAATTAAAGCTGCAAGCAGCGATGGGCGGGCCCTCGCACCTGTAGCACGTCGGGGTCTGAGGCGGCCGCGTTTCATTTTCTGCAGCTCAGCCAGTGCGGCTGTGCATTTGCCACACTGCTTCGTTAAAGGCCACTTCCTGTTGCCAGCAGGTGGCGCTATGACTGTGGGTGAATGTCGGCATGTAGATTTGTTCAGGGCGGGACTCTTGTCAAATGTGTTAAATTTCGTGCAGATCTGGGCATTTACAGCCAAGTTACTACAACTTCCTGTTTCATGGCGAATCATCGACGCCACGGACACGCCCATCGACGAAAACGCGCAGATAGCACAACTTTTCATCGTCAATGCCTTTAGAAGGCACAGCAGAAATTTGAAGGCGATCCGACTAAAGCCCTAGGAGGAGTTAGTTAAAGTACGTAATGAGTAAATCATCCAAAAATGGCGGTAAAATTAGAAATGGCTGACTTCCTGTTGAGTTTAGGGCATCGCTCCAAGAGACTTTTCTGTGCGTCTGGACATGGTAGATGTACCACAGAAATTTCGTACATGTCGGTCAAACATGCGACGGGGGCTGCTTCGTTAAATGTCACTTCCTCTTGCCACTAGGTGGCGCTATGAATGTGGGTGAATGTCGGCATGTAGATTTGTTCAGGGCGGGACTCTTGTCAAATGTGTAAAATTTCGTGTAGATCTGGGCATTTACAGCCAAGTTACTACAACTTCCTGTTTCATGGCGAATCATCGACGCCACGGACACGCCCATCGACGAAAACGCGCAGATAGCACAACTTTACATCGTCAATGCCTTTAGAAGGTACAGCAGAAATTTGAAGTTGATCCGACTAAATCCCTAGGAGGAGTTCGTTAAAGTACGGAGTGTGTAAATCGTCCCAAATCGGTCGCCGAATTCAAAATGGCGGACTTCCTGTCGAGTTTAGGGTATGGGTTCTTGAGGCTTTTTTGTGCGTCTGGTCATGGTAGATGTACCACAGAAATTTCGTACATGTCGGTCAAACAAGCGGCGGGGGCTGCTTCGTTAAAGGTCACTTCCTGTTGCCAGCAGGTGGCGCTATGACTGTGGGTGAATGTCGGCATGTAGATTTGTTCAGGGCGTGACTCTTGTCAAATGTGTAAAATTTCGTGCAGATCTGGGCATTTACAGCCAAGTTACTACAACTTCCTGTTTCATGGCGAATCTTCGACGCCACGGACACGCCCATCGACGAAAACGCGCAGATAGCACAACTTTACATCGTCAATGCCTTTAGAAGGCACAGCAGAAATTTTAAGTCGATCCGACTAAATCCCTAGGAGGAGTTCGTTAAAGTACGGAGTCTGTAAATCGTCCAAAAATGGCCGCCAAATTCAAAATGGCGGACCTCCTGTCGAGTTTAGGGTATGGGTTCTTGAGGCTTTTTTGTGCGTCTTGATATGATACACGTCCCCACCAAATTTCGTGCATGTAGGTTGAACGTGGACGAGGGGCTAATTTTTTCCAATTTTCTAGGTGGCGCTAGCGTGCCATTTTGCCCCGCCCATCTGCGAAACCCACAAAATACGAAATTTTTCACCAGTCCTGACATGCGTGCCAAATTTGGTGAGTTTTTGAGCATGTTGCGGCCCCGAAAATGGCACTTACTTTGCAGAAAAAAGAAAAAAAAAAAAATTAAAGCTGCAAGCAGCGATGGGCGGGCCCTCGCACCTGTAGCACGTCGGGGTGTGAGGCGGCCGCGTTTCATTTTCTGCAGCTCAGCCAGTGCGGCTGTGCATTTGCCACACTGCTTCGTTAAAGGCCACTTCCTGTTGCCAGCAGGTGGCGCTATGACTGTGGGTGAATGTCGGCATGTAGATTTGATCAGGGCGGGACTCTTGTCAAATGTGTTAAATTTCGTGCAGATCTGGGCATTTACAGCCAAGTTACTACAACTTCCTGTTTCATGGCGAATCATCGACGCCACGGACACGCCCATCGACGAAAACGCGCAGATAGCACAACTTTTCATCGTCAATGCCTTTAGAAGGCACAGCAGAAATTTGAAGGCGATCCGACTAAAGCCCTAGGAGGAGTTAGTTAAAGTACGTAATGAGTAAATCATCCAAAAATGGCGGTAAAATTAGAAATGGCTGACTTCCTGTTGAGTTTAGGGCATCGCTCCAAGAGACTTTTCTGTGCGTCTGGACATGGTAGATGTACCACAGAAATTTCGTACATGTCGGTCAAACATGCGACGGGGGCTGCTTCGTTAAATGTCACTTCCTCTTGCCACTAGGTGGCGCTATGAATGTGGGTGAATGTCGGCATGTAGATTTGTTCAGGGCGGGACTCTTGTCAAATGTGTAAAATTTCGTGTAGATCTGGGCATTTACAGCCAAGTTACTACAACTTCCTGTTTCATGGCGAATCATCGACGCCACGGACACGCCCATCGACGAAAACGCGCAGATAGCACAACTTTACATCGTCAATGCCTTTAGAAGGTACAGCAGAAATTTGAAGTTGATCCGACTAAATCCCTAGGAGGAGTTCGTTAAAGTACGGAGTGTGTAAATCGTCCCAAATCGGTCGCCGAATTCAAAATGGCGGACTTCCTGTCGAGTTTAGGGTATGGGTTCTTGAGGCTTTTTTGTGCGTCTGGTCATGGTAGATGTACCACAGAAATTTCGTACATGTCGGTCAAACAAGCGGCGGGGGCTGCTTCGTTAAAGGTCACTTCCTGTTGCCAGCAGGTGGCGCTATGACTGTGGGTGAATGTCGGCATGTAGATTTGTTCAGGGCGGGACTCTTGTCAAATGTGTAAAATTTCGTGCAGATCTGGGCATTTACAGCCAAGTTAGTACAACTTCCTGTTTCATGGCGAATCTTCGACGCCACGGACACGCCCATCGACGAAAACGCGCAGATAGCACAACTTTACATCGTCAATGCCTTTAGAAGGCACAGCAGAAATTTTAAGTCGATCCGACTAAATCCCTAGGAGGAGTTCGTTAAAGTACGGAGTCTGTAAATCGTCCAAAAATGGCCGCCAAATTCAAAATGGCGGACCTCCTGTCGAGTTTAGGGTATGGGTTCTTGAGGCTTTTTTGTGCGTCTTGATATGATACACGTCCCCACCAAATTTCGTGCATGTAGGTTGAACGTGGAAGAGGGGCTAATTTTTTCCAATTTTCTAGGTGGCGCTAGCGTGCCATTTTGCCCCGCCCATCTGCGAAACCCACAAAATACGAAATTTTTCACCAGTCCTGACATGCGTGCCAAATTTGGTGAGTTTTTGAGCATGTTGCGGCCCCGAAAATGGCACTTACTTTGCAGAAAAAAAAAAAAAAAAAATTAAAGCTGCAAGCAGCGATGGGCGGGCCCTCGCACCTGTAGCGCGTCGGGGTGTGAGGTGGCCGCGTTGCATATTTTGCAGCTCAGCTGTTGTGGCTGTGAATTTGCTACGCTGCTTCATTAAAGGTCACTTCCTGTTGCCAGCAGGTGGCGCTATGACTGTGGGTGAATGTCGGCATGTAGATTTGTTCAGGGCGGGACTCTTGTCAAATGTGTAAAATTTCGTGCAGATCTGGGCATTTACAGCCAAGTTACTACAATTTCCTGTTTCATGGCGAATCATCGACACCACGGACACGCCCATTGAGGAAAACGCGCAGATTGAACAACTTTTCATCGTCAATGCCTTTAGAAGGCACAGCAGAAATTTGAAGTCGATCCGACTAAATCCCTAGGAGGAGTTAGTTTAAGTACGTAATGAGTAAATCATCCAAAAATGGCGGTAAAATTAGAAATGGCCGATTTGCTGTTGAGTTTAGGGCATCGCTCCAAGAGACTTTTCTGTGCGTCTGGATATATTAGTTGTACCACAAAAATTTCGTACATGTCGGTCAAACATGCAGTGGGGGCTGCTTCGTTAAAGGTCACTTCCTGTTGCCACTAGGTGGCGCTATGACTGTGGGTGAATGTCGGCATGTAGATTTGTTCAGGACGGGACTCTTGTCAAATATGTAAAATTTCGTGCAGATCTGGGCATTTACAGCCAAGTTACAACAACTTCCTGTTTCATGGCGAATCATCGACGCCACGGAGACGCCCATGGACGAAAACGCACAGATAGCACAACTTTATATCGTCAATGCCTTTAGAAGGCACAGCAAAAAATGGGATGTCGATCCGACTAAAGCCCTAGGAGGAGTTCGTTAAAGTACGTAATGAGTAAATCATCCAAAAATGGCGGTAAAATTAGAAATGGCCGACTTCCTGTTGACTTTAGAGCATCGCTCCAAGAGACTTTTCTGTGCGTCTGGACATGGTAGATGTACCACAGAAATTTCGTACATGTCGGTCAAACATGCGGTGGGGGCTGCTACGTTAAAAGTCACTTCCTGTTGCCAGCAGGTGGCGCTATGACTGTGGGTGAATGTCGGCATGTAGATTTGTTCAGGGCGGAACTCTTGTCAAATGTGTAAAATTTTGTGCAGATCTGGGCATTTACAGCCAAGTTACTACAACTTCCTGTTTCATGGCGAATCATTAATGCCACGGACACGCCCATCGACGAAAACACACAGATAGCACAACTTTACATCGTCAATGCCTTTAAAAGGCACAGCAGAACTTTGAAATCGATCTGACTAAATCCCTAGGAGGAGTTCGTTAAAGTACGTAATGAGTAGATCATCGAAAAATGGCGGTAAAATTAGAAATGGCCGACATCCTGTTGAGTTTAGGGCATTGCTCCAAGATACTTTTTTGTGTGTCTGGACATGTTAGATGTACCACAGTAATTTCGTATATGTCGCTCAAACATGCGGCGGGGGCTGCTTCGTTAAAGGACACTTCCTGTTGCCACTAGGTGGCGCTATGACTGTGGGTGAATGTCGGCATGTAGATTTGTTCAGGGCGGGACTCTTGTCAAATGTGTAAAATTTTGTGCAGATCTGGGCATTTACAGTCAAGTTACTATAGCTTCCTCCTTCATGGCGAATCATCAACGCCACGGACAAGCCCATCGACGAAAATGCGCAGATAGCACAACTTTACATCATCAATGCCTGTAGAAGGCACAGCAGAAATTTGAAGTCGATCCGACTAAATCCCTAGGAGGAGTTCGTTAAAGTACAAAGTGTGTTAATCGTCCAAAAATGGCTGCCAAATTCAAAATGGCGGACTTCCTGTCGAGTTTAGGCTATGGGTTCTTGAGGCTTTTTTGTGCGTCTTGATATGATACACGTCCCCACCAAATTTCGTGCATGTAGGTTGAACGTGGACGAGGGGCTAATTTTTTCCAATTTTCTAGGTGGCGCTAGCGAGCCATTTTGCCACGCCCATCCGCGAAACCCACAAAATACGAAATTTTTCACCAGACCTGACATGCATGCCAAATTTGGTGAGTTTTTGAGCATGTTGTGGCCGTGAAAATCGAGCTTACTTTGCAGAAAAAATAAAAAAAAATAAATAACCCTAACAGTTTCAATAGGGTCCTCGCACTGTTAGTGCTCGGGCCCTAATAATCCTAACAGTTTCAATAGGGTCCTCGCACTGTTAGTGCTCGGGCCCTAATTAAAGCTGCAAGCAGCGATGGGCGGGCCCTCGCACCTGTAGCGCGTCGGGGTGTGAGGCGGCCGCGTTGCATATTTTGCAGCTCAGCCGGTGCGGCTGTGAATTTGCTACGCTGCTTCATTAAAGGTCACTTCCTATTGCCAGCAGGTGGCGCTATGACTGTGGGTGAATGTCGGCATGTAGATTTGTTCAGGGCGGGACTCTTGTCAAATGTGTTAAATTTTGTGCAGATCTGGGCATTTACAGCCAAGTTATTACAACTTCCTGTTTCATGGCGAATCTTCGACGCCACGGACACGCCCATTGACGAAAATGCGCAGATAGCACAACTTTACATTGTCAATGCCTTTAGAAGGCACAGCAGAAATGTGAAGTTGGTCCGACTAAATCCCTATGAGGAGTTCGTTAAAGTACGTAATGAGTAAATCATCCCAAAATGGCGGTAAAATTAGAAATGGCTGACTTCCTGTTGAGTTTAAGGCAATGCTCCAAGAGACTTTTCTGTGTGTCTGGACATGGTAGATGTACCACAGAAATTTCGTACATGTCGGTCAAACATGCGACGGGTACTGCTTCGTTAAAGGTCACTTCCTGCTGTCACTAGGTGGCGCTATGACTGTGGGTGAATGTCGGCATGTAGATTTGTTCAGGGCGGGACTCTTGTCAAATGTGTAAAATTTTTGTGCTGATCTGGGCATTTACAGCCAAGTTACTACAACTTCCTGTTTCATGGCGAATCATCGACGCCACGGACACGCCCATTGACGAAAACGCGCAGATAGCACAACTTTACATCGTCAATGCCTTTAGAAGGCACAGCAGAAATGTGAAGTCGATCCGACTAAAGCCCTAGGAGGAGTTCGTTAAAGTACGTAATGAGTAAATCATCCAAAATTGGCGGTAAAATTCGAAATGGCTGACTTCCTGTTGAGTTTAGGGCATCGCTCCAAGAGACTTTTCAGTGCGTCTGGACATGGTAGATGTGCCACAGAAATTTTGTACATGTCGGTCAAACATGCGACGGGGGCTGCTTCATTAAAGGTCACTTCCTGTTGCCAGCAGGTGGCGCTATTACTGTGGGTGAATGTCAGCATGTAGATTTGTTCAGGGCGGGACTCTTGTCAAATGTGTAAAATTTCGTGCAGATCTGGGCATTTACAGCCAAGTTACTACAACTTCCTGTTTCATGGCGAATCATCGACGCCACAGACACGCCCATCGACGAAAACACGCAGATAGCACAACTTTACATCGTCAATGCCTTTAGAAGGTACAGCAGAAATTTGAAGTTGATCCGACTAAATCCCTAGGAGGAGTTCGTTAAAGTACGGAGTGTGTAAATCGTCCCAAATCGGTCGCCAAATTCACAATGGCGGACTTCCTGTCGAGTTTAGGGTATGGGTTCTTGAGGCTTTTTTGTACGTCTGGTCATGGTAGATGTACCACAGAAATTTCGTACATGTCGGTCAAACAAGCGGCGGGGGCTGCTTCGTTAAAGGTCACTTCCTGTTGCCAGCAGGTGGCGCCATGACTGTGGGTGAATGTAGGCATGTAGATTTGTTCAGGGCGGGACTCTTGTCAAATGTGTCAAATTTCGTGCAGATCTGGGCATTTACAGCCAAGTTACTACAACTTCCTGTTTCATGGCGAATCTTTGACGCCACGGACACGCCCATCGACGAAAACGCGCAGATAGCACAACTTTACATCGTCAATGCCTTTAGAAGGCACAGCAGAAATTTGAAGTCGATCCGTCTAAATCCCTAGGAGGAGTTCGTTAAAGTACGGAGTGTGTAAATCGTCCAAAAATGGCCGCCAAATTCAAAATGGCGGACTTCCTGTCGAGTTTATGGTATGGGTTCTTGAGGCTTTTTTGTGCGTCTTGATATGATACACGTCCCCACCAAATTTCGTGCATGTATGTTGAACGTGGACGAGGGGCTAATTTTTTCCAATTTTCTAGGTGGCGCTAGCGTGCCATTTTGCCACGCCCATCCGTGAAACCCACAAAATACGAAATTTTTCACCAGTCCTGACATGCGTGCCAAATTTGGTGAGTTTTTGAGCATGTTGCGGCCCCGAAAATGGCGCTTACTTTGCAGAAAAAAGAAAAAAAAATTAAAGCTGCAAGCAGCGATGGGCGGGCCCTCGCACCTGTAGCGCGTTGGGGTGTGAGGCGGCCGCGTTGCATATTCTGCGGCTCAGCCGGTGTGGCTGTGAATTTGGTTCGCTGCTTCGTTAAAGGTCACTTTCTGTTGCCAGCAGGTGGCGCTATGACTTAGGGTGAATGCGGGCATGTAGATTTGTTCAGGGCGGGACTCTTGTCAAATGTGTAAAATTTCCTGCAGATCTGGGCATTTACAGCCAAGTTACTACAACTTCCTGTTTCATGGCGAAATATCGACACCACGGACACGCCCATCGACGAAAACGCGCAGATAGCACAACTTTACATCGTCAATGCCTCTAGAAGGCACAGCAGAAATTTGAAGTTGATCCGACTAAATCCCTAGGAGGAGTTCGTTAAAGTACGGAGTGTGTAAATCGTCCCAAATCGGTCGCCGAATTCAAAATGGCGGACTTCCTGTCGAGTTTAGGGTATGGGTTCTTGAGGCTTTTTTGTGCGTCTGGTCATGGTAGATGTACCACAGAAATTTCGTACATGTCGGTCAAACAAGCGGCGGGGGCTGCTTCGTTAAAGGTCACTTCCTGTTGCCAGCAGGTGGCGCTATGACTGTGGGTGAATGTCGGCCTGTAGATTTGTTCAGGGCGGGACTCTTGTCAAATGTGTCAAATTTCGTGCAGATCTGGGCATTTACAGCCAAGTTACTACAACTTCCTGTTTCATGGCGAATCTTCGACGCCACGGACACGCCCATCGACGAAAACGCGCAGATAGCACAACTTTACATCGTCAATGCCTTTAGAAGGCACAGCAGAAATTTTAAGTCGATCCGACTAAATCCCTAGGAGGAGTTCGTTAAAGTACGGAGTCTGTAAATCGTCCAAAAATGGCCGCCAAATTCAAAATGGCGGACCTCCTGTCGAGTTTAGGGTATGGGTTCTTGAGGCTTTTTTGTGCGTCTTGACATGATACACGTCCCTACCAAATTTCGTGCATGTAGGTTGAACGTGGACGAGGGGCTAATTTTTTCCAATTTTCTAGGTGGTGCTAGCGTGCCATTTTGCCCCGCCCATCTGCGAAACCCACAAAATACGAAATTTTTCACCAGTCCTGACATGCGTGCCAAATTTGGTGAGTTTTTGAGCATGTTGCGGCCCCGAAAATTGCACTTACTTTGCAGAAAAAAGAAAAAAAAAAAATAAATAAAAAAAATAATAATAATCCTAACAGTTTCAATAGGGTCCTCGCACTGTTAGTGCTCGGGCCCTAAATAATCCTAACAGTTTCAATAGGGTCCTCGCACTGTTAGTGCTCGGGCCCTAAAAATAATCCTAACAGTTTCAATAGGGTCCTCGCACTGTTAGTGCTCGGGCCCTAATAATCACAACACGCAGGCGCCGGTGCGGAGCGCGTCTCATAAATATAAACTCACTACAAAGGCAAAGTGCAGTGACTACGCAAACAAAGAAACGGAGAAAAAGGCCTTTAAAATTTTTATCCAAGCCAGTCAAACATGTTATGGGCAGATTATGTGGTAATGCATCTCCGAAACGGGACATAATTTAACCCAGATATTTTTTTCACTAGACAGAACATGTCATAAAGCCCATTACAAGTCTTAACTCAATTTTGACCAAATGTGTAGTTACTGCGCTTTGCCTTTGTGCCAGAATAAAACCCGTTGAATTATAAATTGAATTATAAATTCACACAGGCGCCGGTGCGGAGCGCGTCTCATAAATATAAACTCAGCGTATAGTATATCCTACTCCACAGACCTGAAATGTTTATCTATATTGAAATGTCAACTTGTAAACAGAACAGTTCAAAACGAAACTAAACCAAAAAGATTGATTCAGTCTTCTCATTCCTCAATAGCGTTGAAAGCACCCAATTTATTTCCACTGACTACGAGATAGGCCTATTTTAACTTTTGATTAATAAAATGTTCTGCTATAAAAGTTTAGATTATATTTAAAGCAATTTTCTATTTAAAATGTAGGCTACTTTTATATAATTACGTTTTTCTTTCGCTAAATGTCCCTTTGTGCCACCTGGTGGTCATTTCGCGACCCACTTTGAAATACGGCTGGTTTATTTTTGCCGCGGCACTTGCCGCGACGGTAAGTGTCATTCTGGTTGATCACCTACTGTATATCTTCCCCAAAACACGTCAAACAGTTTTTAAAAGACTTTATTGTATTATCTGAATGAGTAGTCAGGAAGATTTTCACATAGTTTTAGAGCAAATACTCTAGGCTATGTGATACAATTTTCAAAAGTCTTGTGAAGAAATAATCAGTATGGATTTTATGACCTTTCAGTGACTTTTTTTTTCTTTCACAAACCATGCATAAACATCATTATCTTAAAACTACGAAATTTTACACACATGCTGCTGACATATTATTGTAGTAGAGTTTGTGCTGAATACAGTGTAATAATACTTGTCACAAGAAAATGTCACAAGTAACAGAAAAAAGTACAAATGTCAGAGCATGTCAGAACACCTCCAGAACCCAGAAAACACCTCAGACCCCATGGGGTTAAAGGGATACTCCACTTGTTTTGGAAATACGCTCATTTTACAACTCCCCCAGAGTTAAACTGTTGAGTTTTACGGTTCTGGCGGCACCACTTTTAGCATAGCTTAGCATACATCACTGAAGTGCACAAGACCAGTAGCATTTCTCTCAAAATAATTACCAAAGTGTTTCGATATTTTTCCTATTTAAAACTTGACTCTTCTATAGTTACATCGTGCACTTAGACAGACGGAAAATGTAAAGTTGCTATTTTCTAGACTGATATGACTAGGAACTATACTCTCATTCCTGCGTAATAATCAGGAAACTTCCCTGTCGTACCATGAGTGCAGCATGCGTAATGTTATGACGCAGCGCCTGAAAATAGTCCCCGGCTTCTAACGTGACCGGGACTAAGTTTGTGTAGTCATCGCGACTGCTGCACTCATGGTACAGCAGTAAAGTGTCTTGATTATTACGCAGGAATGAGAGCATGAGAGATACCAATCGAGGCATTTTTGTAGCCATTAAACTTCCTGATTTTTAAAAGACGATATCTCTGCTTACATTGAACTTTGCAGCGCTGCGACTTTGCAGATACTATTCATGCACCAACAGCACCATTACACACTATTTAAAATGAAAAAAGTGAAATCGCAATCAACCCCCCCTTTAAATATGCCTACAGACTTTCCACACACAACTCACGACACAAGACTAATTTCCCGCAGTTTTTACTAAAACATACGGCGCTCGTACGGTTTCATTCAAAACACTTTCCTCACTTTTAAATACACAACGTCCACAATGAATATGATAATTAGGCTACGCGACGAATTTACCATTTAAACTGCATATTTCATAAAGGCTGCTGATATTGCTGGTTTACAGATAAGGATTTGACGATGTGGCATTTTGTCAAAAAAAATCTAACCGGCTAGCTGTTACTATTTAATGTTTTACAGAATAAATACGTTACCCCTCACACTTCCATATCAAAGACTGTATGCTGAACAGTGAAATTAGCTTGCTGTTACCACAGCTTGTTAAGTAAACATTCATATTAACTTACCATAAAAAAACTGCCTGCTCCGAGTGACGTCCTCCTTGAGTCAGAAGTGAAGAATCACAGCTGGTTGGGTACGACAGTATGACGACAACAGGGAACCCATGAGCTGCCATATCTCTCCGCGCTTCTGCTGCGTCTTGGTAGAGATGGGTGCCATCATCATAAAACACCCGCATCTTCGCTGGATATGGGGTCTGAAATTTTTCAGTATTTTTTGGCACACGTCTGCGTTTTTTAAGCACTTCAACTGGAAAGTCATCGTCAACAAAGAAACGCATTTCATCACAGAATACTTCTTTTTTTTCTGCCATGCTTTCCAGAGAACCTCTTTTGTATGGTAGCTCCCAAACTTTACGATAGAGCGGGGCTTCCCCTGTGCACTGTCCAGCGTCAGAAAGGTCTAGCGCTTTTTTAAACATATTGTCCAGAAAAGGAACCATATCAGCCCCTTCCTTATTTTTGGGGGATCCCGTAAATCGAAGATTCTCCCTACGTGCACAACCCTCCTGGTCTATCAGCCTAGCTTCCAGCTTAGCTTGGCATTGGGCTAGCCTCTTAATTAGCATCAGTGCCACTGTCTCCGTTTACTCTGTTCTTCCCTCCGCTTCATCTAGTCTGTCGTTCACTCCTTCTATTTATTGTTTAATGTCCGCCAACTGCATGTTATTTTTTCTAAATTCACATAGTTCATAGATAGTAGTTAATAACACATAGAAGTTAATATACTATGGATCCATTTACCTGATATTTTCAAAGAAATTGTTAATTACAATTATGAGAGAAGTATGGAAAAGGCAGATATAATTTTTCGACCTTGGAGGAGGAACACTCTGACAATTCAAGGAAAAGTAACTCTGATTAATACATTAGTAATGCCACAATTTGCTTCTTCCTTCACCTAGCATAAAGTTCTTTAAACATTTTGAACAAAAAAAATCTAATTTATATGCAACAATAAACCAGATAAAATTACAAGGCAGTACCTGTATAATTCTTATGATAACGGTGAACTGAATTAAAAAAAAAATCTTCAAATGATGGACTGTTCCTTGAAAGCCTCCTGGGTTGCTAAATTTTTTCACAATGTATCACGAGCCAGAGATTATATTCAGCCTTTTCCTTCTTCTTGAACAATAGATTTGCTTTTTACCAATTAAAACAACACATATTGATAAACTATTTCAAAACAGTTTAAAAGAGTTATCACCATTCTTCAAGGATGCACTGAAAGCTTGGTTTAATTTCCAGTACCACCCTCCAGATACAATTCAAGATATTCAGACACAGTTGCTATGGATAAATTCAAACATTATGGTGGAGATGAAGGATTACACATTTTATTAAAGGGCACCTATTATGGAAAATTCACTTTTACATGGTGTTTGAACATAAATGTGTGTTGGCAGTGTGTGAGCAAAACCACCCTAGAACGATAAAATCCACCCAGTGTTTTTTTTTTACAATCTCAATAAATCATATCCACTGTCTCAGAACGAGCTGTTCTGAGATTCAGCTCTTTGTGACGTAGAAAGTGAGAAATGGGTTTGATTGACAGTGTGGTTGTGGCATAGACCCCCACCTCGGTGATCTGTACACACCATCCTCCATTGTTTCAACGACAGTCGGTAATATCTCTTGGAAACATAAATGTTCTGTCGTGGGTTAATCCTGTTGTTGTGGCTTAAAAGTTAATCCTCAAGTGTGGATCGTCGTCTACTGTTTGCGATCCACCGACACATCCAGTAACAGTAAGTGTATTTTTATGAATTTTGAGGAAATAACTTGTTCAGTCGATGTCAGCTAATAACAAATGCGTTTAAAGTTGTTGTCGTCGTCGTCGTCGTCCTAGGATGTCTGTTTATAATTTAAACCTTGTTTGTATAGTTTGTAACTGTACTTTTATAAATATATATACAGTATATATATATATATATATATATATATATATATAAAGATATTGTATTAAAAACTGCATATATGTTGTTGTCCTGTAAGTTAGCCATCTTCTCACATTTGCCACAGAAGCACCTGTATGACAAGCTAAACATGACGCAACAGGTCCCTCGTATAAATGTATTTCGCTTGTACATAGCAAACTTTATCACAGTATGTGTATGTAGTTTCAAAAAAGACAGCGTTAGCGCCAGCGTTAGTGTTGGTGTATGTCTGTGTGTGTGTGTGTTGCACATCCATAATTGCAAATGGGACGCGATTACAACTCTATACATAAATGTATCAAATAACCATACCAAGACGTACTGGTCCATTCTCATTTGTGTTTATTCTGCCGGAGTCTCTTCGTACTATTTATATATTCCGATTCAAACGTACGCTGAATGACATTCAAAACAGCGCGTCTCTCAGCCCGTCTGCTTAGAGTGACTGCCGATAGGTATCAAGTTACGCCCTCATCCAAAGGCAGGGCGGGGATATGCAGCTCATTTGCATTAAGGTGGTATACCTCCAAAACAGCTCATTTTTAAAGAGGCCCCAAAATGACATTTTCAAATGGTTATAATAAATTAACTGTGGGGTATTTTGAGCTGAAACTTCACAAATACATTCTGGGGACACCTGAGACCAATATTACATCTTGTAAAAAGGGGCATAATAGGTGCCCTTTAACATGTTTAATTTAGATTTCCAATACAATGGTGTTTTAGATGGAGAACGTTTCTGAAATGATGAGACCAGAAAATCTCTGCAAATGGTAGGAGTTCCCAGCGTGATATTCCTGACTGTCCTGTGACAGCACGAGAAGGCCAGGCCTTTCCTGTTCTCACGTCTCACCGTGTGAAAACTCCTGCTGAGCAAGTTTGAACACCTGTTATTTGAATTACTGAGACCATTTGCCTTTGAGTTCTAGGGTCTCATGCATTTACATTTGCTTTTTTTCACTGTCTACCTCTATGTAACCCTCCCCCTTTTGAAATGTATAAGAATAGTTCTGTATTTTAGTCTAGGCAGACAATTTCTTGAGATGACTACAGCGACGCAATAAAGAACTCCTGCGTGAAAGATACCTCAATGTCTCCTGGTCTGTTGCTTCTCTACTTTGGAAGAAAAAGTTCACTACAGAGACAAGCCATTGTTGTGGTAGGAATGTGTCAAAAATGGGTTAATTTTTGTTAATGGCCTTTTAGACTTATCTGGAGATTATATTTCTTGTGAAAATTTGAGAATTCTTTTGGCATTTCTCTCGATCGGTTACGATTCAACCAGCTGATTTATGCAATTCCTATAACTTTTTAGTAAATAAAATTGCAAAGTGGTACGAAGAATAAATTAATGGTTTGTCTCCCACCAACATGATGCCTAAAATTGTTGTCTGGTGTAAAGATAATAAAATAATATATATTTGGAATTTAAATATCACAGGCACTACACTTTTTCCACACAGAACCTGCCAGTTTTGGGAAGATTAAATTAATGATCCAATTTTGTGGAAGGATTATTTTAGAATAATTTATAGAACTACAGTTGATTCATATTACAGAATTTCAACTTCTTTTAATATTTTTTTTTATAAAAATTATTGCAACAAAAAAATCTTTATTCAAATGGCAGATAGAAAAAGGATCCCTGTTGCAGGTTCTGTGGGGATGAGGAGGACTTGATGCAGTTGTTTCATTTTTGCCCATATTTTGCCCCAAGTTTTGGGTCAGTATACAGTTATGGTTTGAGGATTGTATGGATATTATTTTACGAATCACACCTCAGAATATTTTATGTGTCTTTGAGGGTAAATGCACACATTTTTGAATATGATTAACTTGACGGGTAAAATGTTTATTTTTAAAGCTAAACTATATCAAATTTATGTATATATAAAATGTAAGAATACAGTCTATCTTCAGTATATCCTGGAAACAATTATAGCAACAAATAACAACAGAATAACTGAGCATGAAAAGAAATGGAATATCTGCTTGAGTTAGAGATATAAATATTAGGTGTACTTTCTTAAAAGTGTGCCATGTGTTATATCATAAATGTTTTGCAAATTGTATTGTATTTTGTTTATTGATTTTTTTATCAGTATTATTGATTTATTCTAATTTATAATGTATTTGATTTATTGTTTGCTTTGTGCTTCCTTTCTATGTATGGTTTGCTTTCCTGTCATAACACTATGAATGTGTGGATGGTTGTGATTGTGGTATGAATGCATGGGGCAGTGATTGGGGTGGGTGGGGGTTTTGAAGCTTGTCTTGTTGTTTTATTCTGTAAACAAGTAAAAATAAATTGAATAGAAGAGAATGTGTTCGTATTACTGGATCAAGTTCTGCTGAAAAAGATGCGTCTTCAGCCGTTTTTTTTTTTTTAAATGTCTATGGAATCAGCAGCTCTGGTTGAGTTAGGCAGATCTTTCCACCAGCAGGGAACAGTCATGGTAAAGGTCCGAGAAAGAGATGTTGTGCCTCTTTGAGATGGTAACACAAGACGACATTCGCTTGCAGAGAGCAAGTTTATGGATGGCAGAGCCAGTGGTTGTTTTGAAGGAAAACGTCAGTGACTTGAATTTAATGCGAGTGGCAACTGGCAACCCGTGCAATTTTGTGAGCAGAGGAGTGACGTGTGCTCTCTTCGGCTCATTAAAGGGTTAGTTCACCCAAAAATGAAAATTAAGTCATTAATTACTCACCCCCATGCTGTACCAACCCCGTAAGACCTTTGTTCGTCTTCGGAACACAAATGAAGATATTTTTTATTAAATTTGAGAGGTAGATCACTGCTACATAGGCTGCCTAAGGGATCGAAACTTGACAGCCCAGAAAGTCAATGAAGAAAATGTTTAAATATTCCATATGACAACAGTGGCTCAACTATAAGTTTATCAAGTGACGAGAATACTTTTTGTGCAAAAAAACAAACAAAAATAACAACTTTATTCGACTATTCCTTTTCTTCCTTGTAGGCCTGAGACGAGAGTTCAAGAGATTTCCACAACGCATGTGTGAAAATTGCGATCTACTTCAACTACTTCAGTTCAGTTCTCGAACTGAATTAATGACTTAATTTTCATTTTTGGGTGAACTAACCCTTTAAAGACCACTCTGGCTGCAGAATTCCGGATCAGTTGCAGAGGTTCGACAGAGAAAGCTGGAAGACCGGCTTGGAGAGCATAAAAATATAAATAATCACGATTACACTTACATTTCTTTAAATCAGTTTTCATGAATGAATGGTTTGCTCTAACTGTTTCTCTGGTCTTTGTAAACCACACGCGCTTGCACCTCCTGCTTGCACCCCCTCCTCTACCTCTACTGCTTTTCCGGCAGTTCCTGGATGTCAATATTAAATTTACTGTCGAATTGGAAACGCTGAATTTGTGGAAGCGAATTTGTAAAGCGAAATAAAATGGACCGAAAATTGCCTGTTGAATATTATAGGTTGTGTTTTTAAACAGTTTCAACAGAATATTTTGGAAGTGAAATGAAAGGTGAATATGGATTATTGATTTTTTTAAAATGAAAATGTGTTTGAAATGCTTTGAATTGAAATATTCATAGCTTAAATGTTCAACCATGTTGAATTTTAGCCAAAAAACAATGCAAGTCCTAAAAATACAATGCATTAAAATGCAAGCATGGTTAATGTTTTTTTTTTTTTATTTTTTTACTTCCATTGGTGTGTATAACTTTAAATACACTGTACTTATTTGTAGGTTTTAATCTCTGACCAGTTACTGAAATATCTTTGTATACAAAAAATATTTTTGTTGAATAGTTGTCCTCAGTTCCTAAATAATACACTCTTCATACTATGATACTTTTACTTTGACTTTCTCTGCACTTCTGCTGTTCCAGGTCCATCGAAATCTGTCCCAGCTGCCAAACTTTTCCTTTTCTGTGGCTCTTTCCTACTATCACCTCAGCCAACAGGAAGACATTTCACCTGTGGAGAACCAACAACTGAAGCAGAAATCCAATGTGCTCCTGCAAAACGCTTTAATCATGTTTCCTGGGGGTGAGTTTCAAATCACTTTGACATATTTCCCACTTTTATTTAAACTTAAGGAAATTATAAAAATAATGCAAAAATCCATATCATGACCCCTTTACGACTATCATAATTGCTTTCATAATTTTACTGTTGTCTTGCTATCAACAACACATGAGGATACCATTAGATGTGGTGTGAGTAAATTACCTAGGTATTACAGGGGAGGGGAGGAGGGGTGGGAGGGGGGCGTTAAATATCCAAGTAATTCGCTACTGTCAATCTAGAGTTTTTTTAACTGCTCCAATGAAATTTGTCCCTCTTTCTGAACAAAAATGCTTCACCGGTCCTCTGACGGCAAAGAAGCATCACAAAGCACAAATAAAGCTTGATGCTGACAAGGACTCCGTGACCTTCAAGTTCCTGGTACCCAAGCAACTGAATATGACAGCCCACCACTTGTTCTCAAAAACATCAAGACCTGTGTGTGTGAATGATGGCCTTACACTAGTGGTTCTCAACAGGGAAGTTAAAAGAACAGTGGGGGTCGTAGGAAGCAAGATATTTGAAAGGGGGTGTGCAGGTGTTAATGGGTAAAGGTATTCACAAGTTTAAATGTAACGCAAATTTTTGTTCATTTATTTGTAATTAACCCTCTGAGGTCTAGGGTGTATTTGGGGTCCTTGAGATGTTTTGAGATGACCTGACATTTGTGTTTTTTTCAGTTGCTTATAAACCTATTAATGACACAGGTGAAATTAGCAGAAACAGTGCTACCATAATATGTGAGCAACATGTATGTACATGTTTGTAGTTTTCGAGAGAATATTGTTTATGCGTGGTTATTGAAAAAACTAAAAATTAAAGTTTCTGAATTAAGGCGAGACACGGCAGGCAAAAACATCGTTTTTTTTTTCCACTGGTCAATTTTGAGATTTTGGGATATTTGACTTCAATAACATGTATTCTTTCAGACTTGTGTTGAAAAAAAGTCTGAAATACATATTTAGGTCTTTATTTTACTACACTTTGTCAGTTTGCGCCTGTAGATTTCTCATAAATTCAACAAAAGTTGCGTTCTAAATGATTGCGCTGCTCCGCGATCGCTGCATACACCCTGTCATCACATACAAAGCACATCTCTCTCCTTTCCAATGCTGTCAGGTCCAAATATGGTCATTTCCTTTTAATCAACATCCAATCGTGGAAGCAAAAGTGGGGATTTGTTTACCTCGGGGATTAACGTGATTCGTCAATCGTCACATGGTATGCTTTGACGCTTGCTGATTTGGAATTTTAGAATATAAATTTTTAAAGCCTGTTTTCTTAAAATTACTTTTTTCTCATACTCAAAGTCTGAAATCTCCACTTCAGTAGCACCTATA
Organism: Pimephales promelas; assembly: GCF_016745375.1. The sequence continues at coordinate 163,659 of NW_024121256.1, read as the reverse complement.
TACACCAAACTTTCCAGTCTTGTACCTAGTTATATTATGAAGACATTTACAGAGGGATTTGTAAATATATTATTCCTAGCCTGATTTATGTAACATTTTATCCCAAAAAACATGGCGAAAATCATTTTTTTAAGACTATTGATGGTATATTCTGATTTACAGGATAACAAAAGTAGATATCCATAAATCCTTCTGTAATTTTTTCCCCATCTATTATATGAACACAATGAAAAAAAAAATTGAACCTGGCTTTATCCAATAGTCATATTTCGTTGTTTTAAAGATATGCAAATTAGTGCATATTTAATCAGATAATGCCTCATTTGCATATTTAAACATTAAATTACAGAAAACTTGTAATACATTTTTTTCTCATCTTAATGTAGGTAATCAACTGGGAAAGTTTCATGGTGATATCTGCTAGTTTAAAATTTTACCCTATTCACCTGTAGTGTCTCGCCTTAAAGGGATACTCCACCGGGAGTATTAATTAAGACGAGCTGATGCATACCTCTCTCGTCTCAGTGCGTGCACTCTATCGTTCTCTATTGCCGCAAAACTATGTTAGCACTTAGCTTAGCCCAGTGCATTAAATATGGGCCAAAAAGAAAAGTGACAAAACACTTCCTCGTTTTCCCTATTTAAACACAGTTACTCGATTAGTGTAACTCGAGCTAGGCTGGTGACACAAAATAAAACGTTGTGTTTTTCTAAGCGTTTCAAATTGATGACTATATTGTATGGCGGAATACCATAAAAAAGTGCTTTAGAGCACTTCAACTTGGCGCAATAATACCTTCACTCGTGAAAAGTCCTCTTACCGGCTTTTTTGGAAGAGTATCCCTTTAATGTAAAACAAAAATAATTATTACTGTTTCAAAAAGAACTTCCCAACAGGGATCAATAGTCTCTGATTCTGATTACCAGCCTTCGGAACATATCCACAAAGTCATCAGATTTATGGCCCTAGCCCTTCTTGATTCTATACTCGGCACACCCAAATTGCTTAAACGCTCATCAGGCATGGTACTTCTCAAGGCAGTTTTGATTAACTTTAGCTTAGAAAAACTGCGCTCACAGGATGCAGTGCTCACGGGTAGTGCAAGTGCAATTTTGCACAGTTTAAAAAAACAGTGAGCTCTATTAATGCATTTGGTGTTTCCTGATGACTACTTTGCTTCCTCTGAAGAATGCGCTTAAGCTGTGGGATCTCATATTGTAGATCCTTAGTACTGCAGTTGTATTGTGAGGCAAATGGAAACACTACATCTTTCTCACAAAATATGGCACTGCACGGATTCAAGGCCTGTATCCCTTTCATTATGACACAATTTTCTTTAGAAAATCTTCTCTTCACCTCAGAGAGAAGCACATCAATAACTGGAATGAATGAACCTGTCCGAAAGGACTCTTTAAGTGCTCTCTTGTCTTTGAACTATTGGAGTGAACAAGTAATGATCTTCAAGCAAAGAGCTTGGTCTGACCTGACGGCCTGAAAGTGTGGCACTGATGTTGCATTGCTCAGTAAGAGTTAAAATATTGTCCCAGATGTCATTAAAGAGAGAGCCCTCTCTGTAACTCTCCCATGTGTCAACAAGAGAGACAACAAGTGTGACAGCTGTGCCCAAATCAAGTTGTGGGGACTGTAAAATATCTGACAGATATTTTATCTCACCAAGAACACTGGTGAATGTTACAAGGAGGCTAACAAACTTGAAATCTATTTGGGCTAATAAACCTCTTACCTCCACAGTTCTGTCACCATTTTGCTCTTCTGATATTTCTTTTAGTAGACGTATGATGGTTGACAGTCTGTCTCTCACTGTCTTGCAAGCATTATACCTACATGCCCACTGTGTTTCTCAGTCTTTGTAACTCTCTTGGGCCCCCCTGAAACATCTCCCTCTGTACCTCAAGCCATCTTTGGTGCACATATGACCCTGACACAAAAACATACAGTTTCTGCAAAAGAGAAAAGAAGCGATTAGATTCAGGGATGCATGTCACACTGTCGACTTATACTAAATTTAAACAATGCGCATTACAGTGCACATAAAAAGCTAAAGGGGCCTCTGATTTCATGCGTGCTTGCACACCTGTGTTTTTTCCGCTCATGACTGAGGCTCCGTCATATGCTTGCCCTACTAGCTGGTTTTTGTAGTCAATACCATGCTTCTGCAAAATTTGAATTATTTTCTGTGAAAGAGCTGTAGCATCAAGACGCTTTGCTGCCTCAAAGGCAAGGAAGCTCTCACATACTGACCCATTGTAATAGTATCTTATTACAAAGCACAACTGTTCTTTTTTGCTTAGGTCTTTTGTCTCATCAACCAAAATGCTGAAAGCCTCACTTTGGGAAACTTCACTAGTTACTGAAGTGCGGACAATTTCAGCTAGACAGTCAATTATTTCATTTTGTGTGTCATGCCCAAGATATGTTGCATTTTTTTGAGATGTCATTTTTCTTTTGACTGTGGGATTGTGTTTGGCTAGCAGTCCCATAATAGTGAGAACGTTTCCTTTATTCTCACCTTCTGATTCTTTATGTGCTCTCTGTGCTATGTTCTGCATAGCTGTGAGAAGCAGGGTTTCTCCAACAACTTTAATGTACTCTCTATTTTCCTTCACTAATTTATTGTATTCCGCATTTAAAGAGGCTGAGAGAGAGGATGTGATTGCAGTGGATTTTTCATGCTCTGCCCATGCTAACATTGCATTAGTATATGCTTCAGATTTGGCATGACCTAAAAATCCCCCATCTTTGAAGGTTGCCTTTTTCCAATGTTTGAACCCCTCTTCAGATGTAAATACTGAATCACCGGAAGAGGGGAGACTGAAGTGCCGGCAGGCATAACAGTAAGCAGAGTCTTTACTCTGAGAGTATTCCAGCCATTTATGTGTGTTGTACCAGTCTTTAGAAAAGCAGTGTCTTCTGTCCCCTTGATAGGTGCGGGGGAAGATTTTCAGATGTGGCTGCTTGGGCTGCTCTGCTTTTGACTGGGAGATATCTATAATGAAACAAGTGGCAAAATCAGTTATTCTCATATTAAAATAATAATGATAATATTAACAATAATAATAATAAGAACCTCTCATAATTATCAATCATAGCTGTAATAATGGCCTATAGGCATTTCTATTCAGACTAATAAAACTCAACTACTAATAAACATGAATCAAAAAGCTGCTTTAAGTGATTGTCATGACTTGCAATTTAATGGAAACACACTAAACAAAACATACATTTCTCCAGATGATGTTACTATCTAGGCTACCCATCAATTTTATTATTTGGGCCACGTGATCATGACTTCACCTGTTGGTCCAGGAACACGTCTAACACCTTCTTTTGCTGTGTCCTGCCACGCTTCTGTGACCAATGGTGCTGACTGTCCCTGGGCTGCTGCTGTCTGTTTTTCCTCATCATTGTGTTCTGTCACTAATGCTGGCTGTGTATCCTTGACACGTCTGTTCCTCTCCTCCATCCTCCTCTTCCTTCTCTTCCTCCTCCTCCTCACTATTACTAAGCCTCTGTTGCTCCCCTGCTATCTCTTTCACTCCTCCTTCTGTACTTTTCTTCTTAAAATAAGAAGAGATGTCTGTGGACTTTCTCTTCATTGTCTGAAAATTGACATAACATATACGAACATGCTAACGACGTTAGCTAGACAACGTTAACTCATGTCAAAACGTGTCAAAGATGCATCAAAAAGCTGCTGTAACAGTATGTAACCATTTCGCACTTAAAAATCACGTCACGACACATAATTCCCCGTCTTCTTTTACTAAAGATATTTTTTACTTATTTACTTACCGGTAGTCTTTGTCTTCTTTCTTAACCTCTTTCAAAATTGTTGACCGACAGCAGAGATGACGGGCACGCGCTGAGCTGTTGCTGTCTGAGCGCGCAACAGCGGCATGGACGGAGGGGGGCGGGGTTCGGGGGAGTACTGGCTACTGTGTGCGTTCGCTGGTCTAGAGCGGCTTGCCTGCTAGTGCCTTGCTGTGCATTAGGGATGAAATGTATAACTGAAGCTACTAAAATTTATTCTGGCCAGCCACCCCCTGGTGGCGCCATTTCCGTAACCTCTGACACGCTTGGCAAATGATCTCCCACGAGACCATTGAATAACTCAAACGTAAATTGTGGATCGATGGATTTATTTACGAGTTGAGCAGAGAGTCTGCACAGTTTGACAAGCGGCCACGGCATAGTACACGCATTGCAGATGGCTAATGAATTGTCTTTTTCACACACCTTGTAGAATTGCCAGACTTGTGAAGCCATTTTTATCAGGGCGTAAAAAAATTCTAAATCATCTGATCGTCTTTTCTGGATCGGACTTTATAGAGACCGCCAATCATACATCCCAAAGCAATTATCGGCCGATTATGATCGGCGGCCGATCAATCGGAGCACCCTTGGAAGAAAATAGATACTTAAGGGAAATTTTTAGGGTGTATGAGGTTTGACCTAAAGAAAATAACACTTAAGGTGCTTTATGCAACCGGGCACAGCTCCTAACATGCAGGTTTGTCAGATGACACAGTTTGTGGCATTGTCCCTCAGGCTTGTTGGCTGCATTTCTCAGTGTGTTTTAAGGTTGTGTGTGTCAATTTGTTTTGCAGCACTGATACCCCTTTTGGACTTATGCACAGTTCAGCCTGATGCTGCAGTGTCTTCTCATGCATTCTTTGGACCTTCAATCCAAACTGGGTAAAGAATTATATCTCTTGCACACTCTTTATTCATGCATTTAAAGTAGTCAGATCCAAAGATATCTTATTGACACAGAGCCATAGCAGCATGTATGAATGTGATGATGCAGTTGTATTTACTTTCGCTGCACCCTTTAGGCAGCCTCCTGCACTCTCAGAGTTAACGTCCCTGTATGTGGGCCGCTGTCACAGCCTGTGGAAAGAGGCCGGACAGATGCTCTGGTTGGAGGAGAATGTCAGAAAAGTGCTAAAGAGGGTCGACACACATGACCCTTATGTGGAGGACTGCCAAAACAAGTAAGAAACCAATGAACACAGTTGTGTTTTTGTGCCTTTTTTAAAGTTTGTGGATTTGCTGATGCTTAATTTACCTTCTCAATATCAGATTACACTTCCATCTTCATCCTGATAGAGTGAAAGGTCATGCTGACCAGGAGAAATATGCTCATGAATGTCTGTGTTTCTCTTGCTCCATTGACATCTGACATCATGGCTTTAACAAATTGTACTCTGAATAATAATAATAATGATTATTATTATTATTATTATTATTATAAAAGTGTAGAGTAATTATGACATACAGAGACTGCAAGTCAGATAGGGATACTAAAAGATTAGAGGCAGCCGAAACTTCTGCTAAAAGTATGCTGAAGCTATGTGACATTGGAATGTCATGTACAGGCAGACAGGGTCTCAAACATTCACATTTCCAACAATTCCAACATTTCCAACAGTGGCAAGGAACCAAAACTCCATCAGGCGATTGAATGGGGAAAAAAACCTTGGGTGAACCCAGGCTCAGTCGGGGGCCAGTTCTCCTCTGGCCAACGAAGGAACAGTGATTACAAAACAAATTGGATCGAAACATTAAGAGAATTGTCCATTTCCATCTGTTTGGAAGTCGAAGTAACCACGCCAGTTTGGAGACGAGATGTTGAGGATCAGTGGCGATGGGTGCCATGTCGATGAGGCCGGCACTAAAGGATGAGATACCTGGATGTGCTTGTCTTGTGCTCCGCTGTGAACTAATGTTACGAACACAGATAGAGTCCGTCTGCTGCAGAGAATTTCAACGATGGCACTTTCTCCTGGAGGAAATCTCTGAATCAGACGAGCACATGGAAGTTTGTGTTGTGATAGTTTCGCCTGACCATCCTGGCCTGAACATCCAGGTATCATGCAGTAATTCACCATATAGAAATAAATCCAAAGAGGAGTAATTCACTAATGAGTTTGCCAATGTAACGTTAACGGGGTTTGTTGTTGTGGGAAGAAGGAGGCAGGAACCGGCGAACATTTAAACATTTTAATAGTAAAATAAACAAATACAAAACAAAAGTATAAGCTAGCAGCCACTCATTGACGACTGCTGTAACGTTACACACAACAGAAACAAAGCAACATAAAATCAGGCCTGTTTCTCTCTCGATCTGCTCTCGTCGCTCCTCATTTTATGCTTTCGCTCCTCGAGACGTGAGACCGGCGCGCGCCTCTCAGGTGTCTTTCATTATCACTCACGCCACCACCCTTGCTCGGCGCGCCGTCCTCTTACGTCCCTCGCCCTCGATCGACCTGCTCGCCACAGCCAACTAACTAGACATTTTGTGTGAAATGAATTTCAAACTCTGGTGACAGCTAACGTTAGCCTTGTAGACGGAAGAGTGATTTCTCTGTTTCTCAGTGATTTGGCCACCTTTGCCGACCCAATAACGGGCAGATGTTATGGTTCAGGATTGATTGAAACACCCAGTGAACGTTGTATACCATCTGACAACATCAACCCCTCCTGGCCAAGGCTACATTCACAGAAAGTGAACGTAGAAGAAGCATTTTTTAGATATTTTATTTCCATAATTCATATGACAAGATTAAAGATGAAATCTGCTTTATAATGATGATAAAAAATTTGTGTACATAAAATGCATTAAAAAATATTAAAACAAGTTGCAGTTTAAAATGTAAAGTAAAATGTATGTTTTTTGCTTACTTTGTGTGTTGGGTGACTCTTTTTTTATGCATGTGTGAGAATCTTTGATAGGAAAGAGATTGTGAGAATGTTGATGTTCTTCTGTGGCTCTTTACTGGACAGGAGGAAGCAAAGATACCAGAGTGCTCCCAGGAACATCCATAGACATGTGCTGATGTCTGAGATAAAGGAGGCAACAGCCACTCTTCCTCTAGTAAGAAACATACCTCAGCTACACCTTCATACAGTGGCAGTAAGAATGCATTAATCAAAACCTACTCAATTTGACATGACATGTAATTGAGCCATTGTTTATTTGGAAGAATTTTTTTGTTTTGTTTTTTTAAAGAGCAGCTTAACAGAGATAACAGGAAAATAATGCAACAAAGTTTGTTTTAGAAGAAAATAGCATCACAGTCCAGCTTAAGAAAGTGCAGTGATGTTTCAATTTTGTTTTGTTTCAATTTTGATGTTTCAAACTTTTTGGCCCCATTGTGTGTGTGTGTGTATATATATATATATACACACACACACACACACACACACACACAATGGGGCCAAAAAGTTTGAAACATATATATATATACAGTATATACAGTATATAAACAGTATATACACACAATGGGGCCAAAATGTATTTAGTCAGCCACTGATTGTGCAAGTTCTCCTACTTAGAATGATGAGAGATAATTTTCATCATAGGTACACTTTAACTATGAGAGACTATGAGATAAATTTTTAAAGAATTTATTTGTAAATTATGGTGGAAAATAAGTATTTGGTCAATAACAAAAGTTAATCTCAATACTTTGTAACATTACCTTTGTTAGCAATGATAGAGACAAACATTGACAAATGACATACATTTCCTGTAAGTCTTCACCAGGTTTGCACACACACTCTCTGCAGGTCATTCATCAGGTCCCTCTGTGTAGTTCTGTGATTTTTGCTCACTGTTCTCATGATCATTTTGACCCCACGGGATGAGATCTTGTGTGGAGCCCCAGATCGAGGGAGATTATCAGTGGTCTTGTATGTCTTTCATTTTCTTACAATTGAATTTTTTCACACCAAGCTGCTTGCCTATTGTAGATTGACTCTTCCCAGCCTGGTGCAGTTCTACAATTTTCTTCCTGGTGTCCTTCGACAGCTCTTTTGTCTTGGCCATGGTTGAGTTTGGGTTCAAACAGGTGCTAATAATACAGGTAACGAGTGGAGGACAGAAGAGCTTCTTAAAGAAGTAGCTACAGGTCTGTGAGAGCCAGAAATCTTGCTGGTTTGTGGGTCACCAAATACTTATTTTCCACCATAATTTACAAATAAATTCTTTTAAAATCCTACAATGTGATTTTTTTTTTCTATTTTTTTCTCTCATAGTTGAAGTGTACCTATGATGAAAATTACTGACCTCTCTCATTATTCTAAGAAGGAGAACTTGCACAATCAGTGGCTGACTAAATACTTTTTGGCCCCACTGTAACTGATTTGTGTTTTACTAAATATTAATACATCAAAAACTGTACATGATATGTGTTTTTTAAATCAAGTGATCAAGTGTTAGTTGCCGCTGCGATCAGTGGCACGGATACGGTGTTTTCTTGTGTGGCTCGCGCTTTGATAATGATCAGACTTCTAATGTCAAATCTAGCAGAGCTAGAACCATAGGCTAGAACTGACTATTGTGCGTGTACGCGAGACGCCGGCGCGCGATTACGTGGGAATTTTTCCTCAGGAAACAGGAATACTCTTATTTATGGTCATACAGATAAGACAAGAGTACATCATCCGAAACGGTAAAGTGTCCATTTTTTATTTGTGTATAGACTACATTATAAATGACTACAAAATGTCATGCCTTTTAAAAATACAGAAAACAACCAGATGTGGGTTCATGCCGTCTCTCTGTCTCCTTTCTGTTCCACAAAATCAACCACACCAAATTATCTACTTGACGCACAGACATAAGAAATACAGATTATCTATCCAAAGCAACTTGTCCTAAAACACACATGCACACGTTCCTGTATTGATTTTATTTGCGTTAAGTTGGTTTATAAGTAGTACTTCTCTATTAGATAACCATTTCTGCCCTCCCCCCACCCCCCCTCTCTTTTTTACAGGAAGTGACCACACAGCCAGGAATGGGTTTTGACCCTCTCCCTCCTTTGGACTCCATTTTGTCTTACACCAGACCAGAAAGGTACCACCTAGATGTTTAGTTTAGTTTATTTTCTGATATAGCACATTTCTACTGCCTCAAGTGCAGCCCAAAGTGCTGTACAATTCCAACAATAAAACCAAACAGAAAGGATACAGAACACAACAGCATAAAATTAAAATATTTAGGTCTCTCTTGGGTCGGCATTAAATGCCAAGCTATAAAAGTGCTTTTTGAGTGCCGTTTTAAAGGAATGCAACGTGGGGATGGAGCGGATGGCGAGCAGTCCTCAAGTTTTCTACCTTGCATGACATAGGGCTTATAATAGTGTTTTAATTAACAAATATGCACAGGTTCATCACCCGTATGAATGACCAACAGTTTTATTTTTCACTCTCTGCCACTGTTTTAATAACTTAACTTTAATAGCTTAATGTGATAGGTTTAGAAAAATCACAGACTGATTGAATAACATCAATTAGCTTATTTAAAGGGGTCATATGACGGTTCTAAAAATAACATTATTTTGTGTTTTTGGTTTAATTGGTGTTACGTGGTTTTAGGTTAAAAAAGGTAATTATTTTACACATTGTTTACCATACATTGTTGTTGCTCCTTTATGCCCCGTCTTTCTGAAACGCATAGATTTTTTATAAAGCTCATCGTTCTGATAAGCGCTTGTGTGCTCTGTTTGCCCCGTGTATTGTGATTGGCCTAAATGCCTTAAACTTTTGACGGAAATGTCACGCCCCTTACCATATTTGGAACATCAGTTTCCAAATCAATAATGACAGGTGATAGTGTCGTTACTAGTTTATCAATTCGAGTCCGAATCTGATCCGGAAAATGGTGATGACCAAGCTGATCAATCAACTTGGCCAGCGCGACTGGAACAGAAAGTTTTAGATTGGTAAGGAATTATTTCATTGGGGACATAATCACGTGGAAGTAGGTGGAAAGTAACTAATTACAAATACTTTCGTCACAGTACTTGAGTAGATTTTTTTTTATTTTGTCTACTTTCTTGAATATAATTAAAATGTGGTATTTTTACTCTTACTTGAGTAGAATAAAAATAAATTATCTTTGCTACATTTATTTTTCACCAAAAGTACAAAGTACTATGGCACTATGACAAAGGTGCCAACGGAGCTGGGCAAAGCTAGCTGACATTTGACAGACACTTTTCAAAACTACTGCGGTGGTATGGTATGGAGCCCTGCACTTCAGCCAATAACAGATAGAGCTGAAGCACTTCAGCCAATAACAGACAGGTCTGACTCGGGGGGCAAAACCAATCAAAACTTTCAGTTCGGCTGGGGGACGGGGTGTTCAAACCACGCTTTGACATTCAATCACTGGCGCTCGTATTTGAATCAGTATCGCTAATGTTTCAATATTTCAGTGAATGTAAGTGAATTATTAGCAACTCCTGAAATAGGTAATCTCATTGATACCAGAGCACTGAGCAGTTAAAAGTAAATAAAAAACTCTGCTCATAAGATGGACGCAGTTATTGCACTGATGGAGCAAGAACAATGTAACTTAAGTATCTAAAACTCATGCACAGCTCAATTAAATGGTGAAGTTCGCCCTCTTTAACAATAGGCTACAGTTAAACTAAATGTAAAACAAACCAAACTAAAACAAACGTTGTACAAAGCTGAAAACCTCAACAACGGTGAAATAAGATCGCATGATTTATCTGTCAATCAGAGGCATGTAAAAGTGTGGTCCGTAACAATAGCAACAATGGATCGGTAGAACGAAAAAAAGAGAGTATTTAATTAATGTTAACTCATAACCCACTTAATTATTATATATATATATATATATATATATTTTTTTTTTTTACTTTTTTTTTTACACTTTTTCTATTCATAGGCTACTGTTGTAAATCTCTCTTTTTTATGGGTCCTGTGACTGTCACTTAACCTTCTTTGCTTTCAATTTTGAAAGGATTCAAATTAAACATTCAAATGATCTTTCCTGGATTTACTTTTCAAAATTACAATAAATGTCAGTTTCATGTTTCATGTTGCTTCTTAACACAGAGTGAAAATATATCATTTTAATCAATTATATGATACTAGCTATGTTGATTCACATTGCATTAAAGGGTTGAGTGTTGTGCTCCATATCGCTATCATCTTCCCATTTTGGGTAAAAATAGAAAAATAATACTAAAGTACTTTGTAACATAGTTACTGTAAGAACTGTAGGTTTATGGGAATGGTTCAGGTAGAGTAAGGTTGGGTGAGCAAACAGAGTCTCAGTCAAAAGACATCAAATGGTATGGGACAGTGAATGAGGTAGAGAGAAGGCAAAGGCTTTTGTTTTCAACACCAGTAGTATTTATTATTGCCTCATGCTTATTCACTTGAGGTCAATGCATTGTCTGTGTGCTGCATAAAGAAATAACAAAGAGATAATACAATTAGTGACAGTGATTAACACCTATTAGACAATTATATAAATGAACAACACAAATGTGAGTGGACTAATCATAATAAAACAGGCTGTAACATATAATGAAAAAAAAAAACTTTACACATGGCTCAAGGCACATGTGTGGCAAACAAACCAATCAATCAACAGTGCACATGTTGACAGAGTGGCAGTAAATCATAAAAAAAGCTTAAAGAGAGAAAACACAATCAACTAATAAATGTACTCACGTAATTCATAAAGACGCACACAGCTATGCATCCATGGTGCCAGGAGAAAGTGCAAAGAATGAACCAAAGGGTTCAGAATCAACTTATAGACAACAGGTGAGGTGGGCGTGGTCAGGTGACAGGTGGCAAAGTATCATGGAAAGAGCAAAATGGAGTTGAAAGGGAATAGAAGGGCAGGAGTCTTTTCATAGCCGCCCCGGAATTGGGATCAATTCCTCCTGGGTAAAAGACTCATTCGACCAGCTCCGGAAGCACCATCAAACGTGACACTGGTCTTGTATAAATCTGACTGCCAACTTGGACGTCCACTGACCGGACACGCCCATCCCTCCCGGTCGTAACGTTGGTGACACGCCCTGTTGGCCACGAGGCCCGAGGCAGTTCGGGTTCGAAGATGAGAACAGTCTTCCCTACTTCGAGATTCTGGACTTCCCTCATCCACTTTCCTCTGGGTTGCAGGTTAGGCAAATAGTCACGAATGAACCGTGTCCAAAAGTGGTCAGCCAAAATCTGGCTATGACGCCACGTCCTTCGCCCAAGGAGCTTACTACTGACAAACATGGCTTGTGGCAGAGAGGCATCCTGCCGCCCCATCAAGAGCAAATTGGGAGTGATCGGATCAGGATCCGCTGCATTTGAGGACAGATAACCTAGAGGCTTTGAATTCATGATGCCTTCTACCTCTATTAAGACAGTTTGAAGGACAGCTTCAGAGGTGGTCTGCTTTCCAAGAATCACTCGCAGGGCATTCTTAACTGATCTGATTTCACGCTCCCAAGCTCCACCGAAGTGTGGAGCTCCTGGTGGATTGAAGTTAAATGAAATCTGCTGATTGGCCAAGTGTTCCTTGAGCTTGGGTTCCATCGCCTGGAAGGATTTATTCAGTTCTCTGTCCCCAGCACGGAAGTTTGTTCCTCTGTCTGCCCAGATCTCCAAGGGCTTGCCACGACGTGATATGAAACGACGGAGAGCTAGGAGAAAGGCGTCAACATCTAAACTTCCCAGCAAGTCAAGATGTAAGCAACGAGTAGTTAAACACTTAAAAATAATTCCCCAGCGTTTTTCTGTTCTACGGCTCTGGTAGATAATGAAGGGTCCAAAACAATCTGGAGAGGAGGGGAGAGGAGAGGACGCTGGCGTGGCTTGTTCGCCGCTTCTCCGTTTCTCTAACGTTAACCACAATAAAAATTAAAATAAGTCTCTGCAACCGTTTTTTGTCACGGTATATATAGTATAACGTTTATCGATCAGTATTACGTTCAGAGAGTTATTACTAGTGCCGTTGCTCACTAGTAAACTTTGTGGATTTGGATGTGTTCTGTACGGATTCCACCATCTCAAGCGGCTGTCTACCTACCAGTTTTCCATCGCAAGAGAATTCTCGTATCTGTCCATTACGCCTGTTTCCGTGAGGCTTTTTCCCGCTGTCAATGATCGTGAGGTGTCCATCCGGAGTCACAGTTGTCTGCTTGCTGTGTCTGGTGATTCTCCTCTGCCCATCACAGGCTTTGCAAACGGCTAACAGACCACTCTCCACGATCGGCATAATGCTGAATTATTCCGCCATCCAGCTGAAGGAATTCAACATCTATACCACTCCATCGTGCAAATCAGTCATAAAACAACTTGGACTCCTTCGCCGGCCCCGTTATATTCACAGAAGTTGCCGTCGAAAGTTTGTTTTCTCCCAGTCTGATCGCAACATCTCATCCCTCCTGTCTCGCGTGCGCACCGTCGCATCTCGAACACGTCATCAGGGCCCTGCCACTCCCAGGACTAGTAACGCCGGAGTTGCCATGACGATACTACCCACTGATCAGGTTGGAAAACGTGGAGTGGATCTCAGCCTACTTCGGCCAATCCAGAGACTCACTACTACATCAAATATCAAGATTGAACTTTTCAATGCACAATCCATCACAAACAAATCTGGCCTCATACATGACCATATATTGCAAAAGTGTTTGGATATGATGTGCATCACAGAAACCTGGCATCAACCAGAAGTTTATTCTTTTCTAAATGAGACCTGTCCTCCTGGCTACTGCTATTTACAGAAAGCCCGCAGCACAGGGCGTGGTGGCGGTCTGGCTGTCATCCACCGAAGTGATCTGATCTTGTCCAGTATAACCCTGCCTGAGCTGACTTCGTTTGAATGCCTTGCATTTAAATGTCAGCACCCTCTCTCCACGACAATACTTCTTATTTACCGGCCACCCAAACCAAACCCATCTTTCATCCCAGAGATATCCAATCTTCTTTCAACCTTCTGTACAATGTCTGCCAATACCATTGTACTAGGAGATATGAATATCCATGTTAACTCCTCCACCTGCCGTTTCGCTGCAGAATTCCTCCAACTACTTGACTGTTTTAATCTGACACAACTTGTCGATGCCCGACCATGTCGATGCCCGTCGATGTCGAGTTTCCGACCATAAGGCCATCTCCATGGAAATGTCTTCACCGTCCCCCTTCACCAAGCCCAAACGCCAAATCAGCTTCAGAAACTTGAAAAATATCAACCATGAGACTATGACATCCGACCTTCAGCATCTCCTCTCTGCAAACTGCTCACAACCCACAGATCTAGTGGACTATTACAATAACACCCTCAGAAGCATTATGGATCTCCATGCCCCGGTCAAAACCAGAACGGTCACTTTTGCCCGTTCAGCCCCCTGGTACACTGATGAGTTACGGAAAATGAAGGCGGCTGGCCGTGTCATTGAGAGGAGATACAAAGCCACAGGTCTCTCTGTGCACAAGCTTGCTTTTAGGGAACACCAAAAGGTCTACTCAAAGTCACTTACAAAGGCACGGTCTCATTTCTACTCAAACGTCATCAAGAATAGTCCTGGAAATTCCAAACAACTTTTCTCTACCATAAATCATCTGCTCAAACCACAAACCCCCTCACTTATAGAAACTACAGAAGAGCACTGTAATGATTTTCTGGACTTTTTCAAAACAAAAATAGACTCAATTCATTCTACCTTTCCTGGATCCTCAACACTATCCACCCTGAATTTTCCCTCACAGTCTGCAATCCCCGAGCCCCTGCACTGCTTCCCAGAAATCACACAGCAAGAGGTTGAGAAGATAATCAAAAGGATGAAATCTACCACCTGTGCCCTCGATCCTTTTCCTACATCTCTACTGAAAATAAACATATCTGTCCTAAGCCCTCTTATCACCACTGTGATAAATGACTCCCTCCGGTCCGGCAGAGTTCCACCTGCCCTAAAAACCGCCATGATCAGACCACTTCTCAAAAAACCCACCCTCGATCCAGATGTTTTTGCAAATTACAGGCCCATTTCCAATCTCCCATTCCTCTCCAAAGTACTGGAAAAGGCTGTTGCCACCCATCTAAATGAACATCTTAAACACAACAATCTTTTCGAAAAATTCCAGTCTGGTTTCCGCCATGCCCATAGCACGGAAACAGCCCTGGTAAGAGTCACAAACGACCTACGAATGACAGCTGATGCGGGTTCACCATCACTCCTCATACTACTCGATCTGTCGGCAGCTTTTGATACAGTTGACCATGGCATACTCCTAAATCGTCTACACCAAACCACTGGAATTACTGACACTGCTCTTAACTGGTTTAAATCATACCTCACTAACAGAACAGAGTACATTTCACTTGGAAGTGCTAGGTCCCGGCAACACACAGTCACCTGCGGGGTCCCCCAGGGGTCAGTTCTTGGCCCTATCCTCTTCATCACTTACATCATTCCTCTTGGTCACGTCATCAGCCGTTATGGAGTCTCATTTCACTGCTATGCGGATGATACACAACTGTATTTGAAAACGGAAACAAACACCACTGCCAACTCATCGACATCACTTCCATCTGCAACACTTACCGCCTGTTTGGAGGAGATAAAGGTGTGGATGAAACACAACTTCCTCCAGTTAAACAGCTCCAAAACAGAGGCAATTCTTGTTGGCACTCCACATCAAATCCAGTCCTCCCCCATAACTGGCATTACTATCTCTGGTCATGACATTCCCCTCTCCACAACTGTCACCAATCTTGGTGTAAAATTGGACCCACAACTCGCATTCGAATCACATATCAAAAACGTCTGCAAGATTTCTTTCTACCATCTCAGAAATATCGCAAAACTACGTTCCACACTCACCCTAGCTGATGCCGAAAAACTGGTCCACGCATTTGTCTCCTCCAGACTGGACTATTGTAATGCACTTTTCATCGGGATCCCAAACAAAAGCCTGCAGAGACTACAGTATGTTCAAAATAGTGCTGCAAGGATCCTGCTGAGAGTGCGAAAATACGACCACATCACACTCATCCTCCATTCACTTCACTGGCTTCCTGTCTCCGCTAGGATTGAATATAAAGTCTCCCTTCTTACCCACCAGTGCATCTATGGAAACGCCCCCCCATATCTGAAAGAACTACTCACACCTCTAACAACACGATCCCTCCGTTCATCAACGACAAACTGTCTACTCCTCCCCAAGACTAAGCTCAGCACCATGGGTGATCGGGCTTTCTGCTCTGCCGCTCCTCGGATCTGGAATGCCCTCCCTGATCATCTGAGGGCACCTCAAACTATTGAGACTTTTAAAAAAGGACTAAAAACTTTTCTTTTTAGCAGAACTTTTGACTTTTAACTTTTGGCTTTTATGATTTTTATGCTTTTTTATTCTTAAACTGTAGCACTTTGAGATTTGCTCTAAATGTAAGGTGCATTACAAATAAAATTTATTATTATTATTATTATTATTAATCTACCCCGGTGGACCAGAATGGTGGTTTGAAAAGACGCAGCCTTGCCGGGGGCAGATCAGCCATCTTCAGCACTTCAGGAGAAGATTTCCATCTCTGACACTCCCTGCAACTGTGCTGATGTTTACGGATGGCTGGTCTTCCTCCTACAATCCAATACTTGCGTCTCAATTCTCCAAAGACCCTCTCTGGGCCCGGATGCAGCAGGGACTCATCAAGTTTCCAGGAAATGGTCATTGTTGTTACAGTATGGACAGAAAGGTTGGAACTTGGGTTTACCATAGAAGGTCATCCCTTTTCCACGGCCTCCTTGAACACTTGACTGGCTTTCCACAGTGGCTGTGTTGCTTAGGTACATAGCGGTAGGCGTCACCCTTCTCCCTTGACTTTTCTGGACTGGCTCTCGTCTCTCCACTGAAGCAGGGACTGAAACTTGTTGGGCAATACTCTTTGCTCTGGCTTTCACTTGGAGCCAGGCAGAGAAGTCTTCTAAGGTATATGTTTGTTCTACGCCATCTTTCAGGATGACACGATTCAAACAGTGCTCAACAAAACTGTCCCGGTAGTGAGGAGGAAGCTTGGTCAGTAGCCTGTCAACATGAGAGCCACACCGCAACTCACTTCCACCTGCACCGTCCACCGACTGCAGCATGCCGATCAATGACTGTACAGAAAGAGCAAAATCTTGGAATGTATGGCTATCTCCGAATCTGACTGGTGGTGAATGAAGGATGTCGGCTAGTTCACTTTGGACCAACTGCCGTGGCTGGCCATACTTTGCCTTAAGGGCAGCAAGAGCAGATGTATAGGGAGTTGAGGCGTGCATATAAGACTTTGCTAGCTTGTACGCAGTAGGCAGTCTCAAGTGGTCCATCAGAACCTGGAACTTATATTGTTCAGATAGGTGAGCATGAATATCTAACAGATTCTCCAATGCCATTTTAAGCAAAACAAAGTCACTTTCTCTTCCACTCTCAAAATAAGGCAGTTTTGGCTTGGGAATGCCAAAAGCAGTGGCTACTAACAGCTCCATGATACTAGCTCCTTCTGAGGTCCTGTCAATGGGCATATGCAAGGAAAGAGGTGCAGGCAATTTAGGAACTGGATCTGAGGGTCTTTGAATTTGGGCAGGACGAGGTACGGTCCGCGCTAAATGGATGAACGAAGGAGGTGAAGGAGTTGTCTGTCCTGGACTAGACGTCCGAACTGCTTGATGTATCTCTTGAACAGGAGGTAGAGTCTCAGCCTGACTCACCGGATTTACATGCTGAGGTAAAGATTGGAACGAAGTGGTTGGCTGATTCACTGGAACGGAATCAGGGACAGATATTTGAGGACTAACTCCGGGAGCTTGCTGCTCTGAAACCAGGTCTACAGGTTCACCTGACTCCAAAACTCTAGAGCTCATTGAAAAAGGAGCCAACTCTTGAGGTGGTGGCAGAGCAGTTGGATGTTCCATGGTCACTTCTCCGGTGAATGAGGTTATTAGCCGAGCCTCTTCCCATTCTCGTTGAACTCTCCGCAGCCGCCGCTGTAGAGTCAGAGAGCGGGAGATCCTCTCTCTCTCCTTCAAAGCTGCTTGTGCTTGCCTGTCCAGTTCCAGAGTCTGACCATCTAAGGCTTGTTCCTCCTGGATTTGAATTTGGATCTCTTGCAATTCTCCACGTTTCCTCCTCTCCTCAATAATGGCTGCCTGTAGAGGGGTGAGCTCCACCTGTCTCCTCTGACATGAGCTTCGTGAACTTCCACTGCTATAAGTGTACGTATAAGAGGTGGCTTTCTTCGACCTGGATAGTGACTTTCCTCATCCCTCTTTCCTCTAGATAGTTTAGGTCTCCCTTCTCTCTGTGAGGGTGGAGCTGGTTGTGAGGCTAGTTGTGGAACTGCATACTCCTCTGGTGATTTGGGCTGGACATAACAGTGGCTGATTTCTTCTTCCTCCACTCCTACCTCATTGGATTCAGTCTCCTTTTTGTCCTCCACGTCTCCATCCTCGACAGCTGTTGTGTTAGATGGTTTAGTTTCTTGGCTGTGATGAGGGAGACTCTTTGGCTTACTAGAAGCTTTTTCAACTGGAACCGGGAAGCCATAGCGGTCAGGTTGGCGCCTCTCCCGCCTGGATAAGGTGCTATGGGTTGTAACTGGAAGAGCCCTCTCCAACTCTTTCATCTTTTTCATCCATACCAATGCCTGCCATGGCAACCCTCACTCAGTCTCCGGCTCGAAGGACCATTGTAAGAACTGTAGGTTCATGGGAATGGTTCAGGTAGAGTAAGGTTGGGTGAGCAAACAGAGTCTCAGTCAAAAGACATCAAATGGTATGGGACGGTGAATGAGGTAGAGAGAAGGCAAAGGCTTTTGTTTTCAACACCAGTAGTATTTATTATTGCCTCATGCTTATTCACTTGAGGTCAATGCATTGTCTGTGTGCTGCATAAAGAAATAACAAAGAGATAATACAATTAGTGACAGTGATTAACACCTATTAGACAATTATATAAATGAACAACAAAAATGTGAGTGGACTAATCATAATAAAACAGGCTGTAACATATAATAAAAAAAAACAATCTTTACACATGGCTCAAGGCACTTGTGTGGCAAACAAACCAATCAATCAACAGTGCACATGTTGACAGAGTGGCAGTAAATCATAAAAAAAGCTTAAAGAGAGAAAACACAATCAACTAATAAATGAACTCACGTAATTCATAAAGACGCACACAGCTATGCATCCATGGTGCCAGGAGAAAGTGCAAATAATGAACCAAAGGGTTCAGAATCAACTTATAGACAACAGGTGAGGTGGGCATGGTCAGGTGACAGGTGGCAAAGTATCATGGAAAGAGCAAAATGGAGTTGAAAGGGAATAGAAGGGCAGGAGTCTTTTCAGTTACTTGAATAGTTTTTAAGCAAACTACTTATTTACTCATCATATTATTTTTCAGTACTTCTACTTGTACTCAAAGTAAATTATTACTTAAGTTGCAATACTTTTACTTAAGCACAATTTGTTAGTACTCTTTCAACCACTGCTTATACTGTCTTTTTATGCGCCATGCTACGGGTGTGAGAACACTGTTAACACAAAACCATGTCTGCATTTGTGATCGTAGAAACAACATTCAAGCGCTACTGATCAAAACTCATGTTTGAATAATGAATAGTCAGTAGCAAATTCTTAAAATATGAAAACATACTTAAAGGCAGTGTCTGTGAGTCAGAAGCGGGCAAACTACTTGCAAAGATGGAATTGCCCCACTTTTTGAATCAGCCTTTGTGCACAGCCGGCCTTGTACTCTCCCAGGTTCTGAAAACAGTCCTCTGATGGAGGAAATGCGCAGCACGCAGCCGAATAGTTTGGTTGTGCTGTTCTGGAACAGTTGTAAATAAATCTTAACCACTGTTTTCTAATTGTGCCCTCTTTTGGAAGGCCAAAGAAAGTAGTTTGGCTTTCGCAACGAAAAACACAGTGTCTCCATGACATGGCAGCAACAATAATACAACGAGAATAAAAGTTATGTCTTTCTTTATGTATACATTTGGGCGGTTTTATCAAACTCTGCCCCCACAGACTGACATATTTTTGTGGGGGCGTTTTTAATGAAGTGTTTTAGGAAGGTGTGGCTGAGCCTTGACTTTTACAAAGCATATCTCTTTGCGTTCTCTTACTTTTTACGTGTGAACTTTTTGAATAACTGTTTTTTTTATTATTAGTTCTTAATCACAAGACTGATTTGAAAAAAGGATTTGAATAATTTCTGAAGGAATTGTAGATCAATCTATACTTCATAATGACAAAAACTAGATATATGATAACTTATATGATGCAATATGATGCAAATGTAAAAAAAAAAAATGAAATACTGACCTGAAATCTGACACATTCTAACAGCATTGCTTACTAGTAAATACATCATCACCAACAATAAAAAAGGGATATTTAAAAAATAAAAATTAATTTTGATGTATTAATTTTGATGTGTCTTTTTCAGGCAGAACATGGGGGCCTCAAATGAAAGCACATTGTCTTTGTTTTTCCGTTCACTGCTACCAAACTTCAACCTGCAGGTGAGTGAATGTGCCACAGTATATCCAAGAACAATTTACTTCTGTTTAGAATTTTCTGGTGGTTTTCATGCCGGAGTCATATGACGCAACATGGCGGAGTAGTCGTATTTCTGTGAAGCTGTAGTGTAACCAGAGGTCGCGTTAAAATAAAAATGATGGATAAAAATAAGTCTGATTAGTGCAAGATAGGTTTGTAACGGTTGTTCATAAAAAATCGAACCGTACCATTCTCCACCTACAGTTCGGCATCGATGGATGCAAATGCTGACCCCCCAATAATAGATTACAACAGCGAATAGCCACAAAATGTGAACAAAATGGTCACTCACACAGAGAGCTTGTGCACACTGTGAGAAGATGTGTGTTTGTGCACTCATCTGAAGCGCAAACATGTCTCAGACAGTGTGCAATATTGATCTCTCTTTCAAGTCTTGCACTTGAATGGACAAATTCACAAAACTCAGAAAATTAGGACAAATTCACAGAATCTCAGAAAATTAGAATATTTCATGAAATCAATAAAAAGTATTTTAAATACAGAAATTTCAGCCCTCTGAAAAGTATAATCATGCATATGTACTCTGTACTTGGTTTGGGCCACTTTTACAAGAATTACTGACTCAATGCGGTGTGGCATGGATGCTATCAGCCTGTGGCACTTGTGAGGTGTTATTGAAGACCAGGATGCTTCAATAGCAACCTTTAACTCTTCTGCATGGTTCGGTCTTGTGTCTCTCATCTCTCTCTTGGCAATGCCCCATAGATTCTCTATGGGGTCCAGGTCAGGCGAGTTTGCTGGCAAATCAAGCACAGTAATCCCATGGTTATTGAACCAGGTTTTGGTACTTTTAGCATTGTGGGCAGGTGCCAAGTCCTGCTGGAAAATGAAGTCAGCATCTCCATAAAGCTTGTCTGCTAAAGGAAGCATGAATTGCTCTAAAATGTCCTGGTAGATGGCTGCGTTGACTCTGGACTTAAAGCACTGTGGACCAATACCAGCCGATGACATGGCTCCCCAAACCAACACAGACTTCACACTGGACTTCAAGCATCTTGGATTGTGTGACTCTCCATTCTTCCTCCAGACTCTGAGACCTTCTAAGACAACATGTTCTATGCAAATGAAACATTCCTCAAATTATTCCAGTAACATTTATTTTAACAGTTTTTAAAGGTGGAATACCTAAGATTTTTGCATTAAAATATCCCAAAATCACAAGGCCAGTGTTATATATTTAGTTAAGATGATAACTTACAATGTTCCAAATGTTTCAAGCAATGTTTAAATCGCGAGAAAATTGAGATTTTAACCAAGGAAACGGGGCGTGTGAGCAGGGGTGTGCTGGGAGTCTGTTCTGTTCTGTTCTATGTTATGATTGTACTGTACAATTAAATACAATCGTTGCTGAGTCTGCATTCTGAAAACTTTACCTCAGAGCATCCGTTAACTGAATGAATTGAGAATCTCACCTGAAAAATCTAATAACATCAGCAATTGTCATTCAAGCAGCGGATTTCTGTAAATGAATGCAAAACTAAATGCATATTATTGCAGCATAGGGCGAAGTCAGGATCCATTAGCAACGATTTGACTTCAAACCCTTTCCACCATAGCTTCGTCCAGTGACTCAAACAGTAACATCTGTGATAACTAATTTACTTTTAAACCTGACTTTTCTTGCGGCTATTTCAGTTTAATGAAAAACAAGCATGTCATTAAACGCAACATTTATAGAAATCGAACTTTATCTCATCCATGACAACTAATTTTCGATTCCCGTCTGACTGATTTATCCACAGTGGAGTTGAAAACAACAGTTCCCATCATTCCGCGTTCCTCCACGTTGTCATCAAGCAAAGCCGTTGTTGTTTTGAAAGTAGCGCCCTCTAGCGGCATACAATCTTAGGTATTGCCGCTTTAATTTATCAATAAAATATAGACTATTAATTAAATGATCAAATTGTTAGTTATATGTTCATAAGATATTTTGTGACGAGTAGACGAACCGGGTAGCCCTCGCTAATCATCCGCTAATTATCCAGTTGTGGCACTTGTGCCTTCTAAACATGGGTTTAACGACTTCTAAAAAGTATGTAATACACTTTTATATTAATGGTAAGGTACTACTTACGAATAAAAAATTGAGATGGACTAAATGGCTCCGCGGCCAGCGCCGTCTTTGATTCAGTACAAGGACACGTTGGATCGCTGCCATAGTTGGTTACTTACTGGACACCACCCTGATTACCCATTTATAGATCATAGCCATTTAGAGCCAAATTGTTTGTCAGATTTTAATTATCAAAAGTAATTTCCAATTTTAAATGCTTTAATGACATTACGAAATAGCCTAGGCTAATTACCACCATATTAGTTCTGATACGAAATAAAGTAAACTTCATGAATAGGCCTGTATCCATTGCGAACATATTTAATTATTTGTCATAAATGTCCATAACATAAAATCATTGTTGAGCCACAACATTGTCAACATACCATAGTGTACTGCGCTGCGCTGATTTCTAAAGACTGCTGCACAGTGACGACGACTAGGGTCTTGAGCTCAAACAACGCTAAGAGAGAGCTTACGAATGGTCCAGACCAACCTTACAAAACTGTGACTTAAAGAAGATATTCTTAACGTACGAACGTGTCGGGAATCATGCCATAAAGTTAAGAAATAGGAATAGGTTAAGAACTACTTAGCGATAAGAACGTTTTGGGGAACCAGGCCCAGTTCTTTTTTTCTTTAGCCCCCAGGTAAGACGCTTCTGACGCTGTTTGTTGTTCAGGAGCGGAATACGACATTTGAAGCCCATTTCCAGGATCCATCTGTGTATGGTGGCTCTTGATGCAGTAACTCCAGCCTCAGTCCACTCCTTGTGAAGCTCCCACACATATTTTTAATGGCCTTGTCTTGACAATCCTCTCCAGGCTGCGGTCATCCCTGCTGATTTTCTTTCACACTTTTCCCCTCCACTTAACTTTCTATTAATGTGCTTTGATACAGCACTGTAAGAAAATCCAACTTCTTTTGCAATTACCTTTTGAGGCTTTCCTCCTTGTGGAGGGTGTCAATAATGCTTTTCTGCACAACTGTCATGTCAGCAGTCTTCCCCATGGTTGTGAATTCTACTGAACCAGACTGAGAGAGACCATTTAAAAGCTCAGGAACCCTTTGTAGGTGGTGGGCCGGACCTCGAATTTACGAATTTAATACTTGCCTCACAGCTGTGTAAGTCTTTTTTCTGCTAAGGTCATGTAATAAAATACTGTACACAATAATTTACAGTGTACACAATAATTTACAATAATACACAATACAATTTACCATTCGCAATACATGTTAACTCGTAATCAAATACCTTTTTAAAAGGACTTTAGCCCTCAGGTGCTCTTCGTTTCGGAGTCACACTTGTTATCTTCCCGGTCAAAAGTGGCCGGACACCTAAAAATGAAACTTTCTCCATCCCAGTAAAACCAATGCAATTTATTTTTGTTCTATAGTATTTATTCTTTTTAATTTAGTATTTTGAGACAATTTAAATGAATTTATTAATATTTATGCAATATGTATGGTTTATTTTTGCCATGGAAAAATATATATTATATATTATACATTTATATATAGAGAGTCTAGGCCTTCAGAAAAAAAATATATTTTTTGAAGAAAATTAGCACCATCTGGTTACAGTATAGAGAAAAAGCGTAGAATCATGGTGTAACCACTAGATGGCATGTACAGCTCTCTATGGAGAGGCATGTGAATTCCCCAGCTGTTTATGAACACATTTTTTTTGTTGTTGTTGTTGGTGGATTTGTATATATAGTTGAAACAATCTCAAAAACTATTTCTTATAAAAAAAAATGACAAACAAATATTCACATTTTTCCCATTCATTTCCTATGGGGTAATTTTTGACCAATTAAGACCACTTAGCATACTCAGATCATGACCTCAATTTTTTTGTGTGTTCACATACATAATGCCATTAAAGTCACCAAGTTTCGTAACATTGCGATGAAGCTGTGAAATCAAAATTTATTGGTGTGTATGTGTATAAAAGTGTGTTTGTATGCGTGTGTGTGTTGGTGGGTGTGTCTGTTTTGCACTCTAGTTGTTGTCAGTGGTGGAGGAAGTACTGAATCTCAGTACTTAAGTAAAAGTACAAATAACCAGATAAATATTTACTTTAGTAAAAGTAGAAGTAACACAATGACAACCATACTTAAGTAAAAAGTAAAAAGTACCTGATTTTAAATGTACTTTAAGTATTAAAAGTAAAAGTACTTGCATAACAATTGATTCTCTTAATGACTATTTTCTAATGATTAATAAAACATTTGATTCTAATTCATTCAAACTAATACTAATACTACTAATGTTCAATAATGATGGAAAAAAATTGTTGTCACCATTTCTGAAACAAGCTTGCAATTAGGCAATATAAACCATATACTAACTTATGTTAATAACTATGTTTGGCAGTAAACGCGATTAATTTATGGTAAAATTATGAACCTCTTGGCTTGCCATAATCCTAACCAAATGTATATTACATACGGTGTTTCCTATGCACGTAAAAACAAATTTTCGCGTATAAATTGCACGAAAAACACACTGCGTGCGAGACGCATTTAGTTGATGTATCTATGGCAACCAAATGTCACTGGTGAGACAAACGTGCAACGAACGGACGGTCAGATTATGTTTTGGAAGGGGAAAAACTGATCAGAAAATGTAATGAAAAAGTAACAGAAGTTGTAGAAATGTAGTGGAGTAGAAAGTAAAATAATTGCTGCAAAATGTGACGAAGTAAAAGTAAAAAGTATGCACTATTTATTCTACTTAAGTAAAGATACGTGAAAAATGTACTTAAGTAAAGTAACAAAGTATTTGTACATTCGTTACATTTCACCACTGGTTGTTGTAGAGTGTCACCCCTTTCTTGCGGTGTACTTTTTTTTTTAGAATTGTGGCCGATTTGTAGATTGTACATACAAAAATTCAGAGAATTTTTTTTGTGTGTGTGTGTGTGTCAATTTCCTATTCATTTCCTTTGGGTCGTCATTTTTGACAGAAGAGCAAAAGTGTGACTCATTTTTTTACGATCACTTAAATTGCTCGAATCATGACCCAATTTTTTTGTGTGTTCACATACCCAATGCCATAAAAGTCACCAAGTTTCGTAATTTTCTGAAGAAGCCGTGATTTTTAAATATTCAAAACAGATTTCTTTAATCACAATTTAATGGTGTTTTTGTGTATAAAAGTGTGTGTGTATGTGTGTGTGTGTGTGTGTAGGGGTGGGTATGTCTGTTTTGCACTCTTGGTGTTTTAGAGTGTCACCCCTTCAATGCTGAGCACTTTTTTTTATGCATCGTGGCCGATTTGTAGATTGTACACACAAAAATTCTCAAAGTTTTTGTGTTTTTTTTTTTCAATTTCCCATTCATTTCCTATGGTCGGTCATTTTTGACCGAAGAGCACAAGTGTGACTATTTTTTTTACGTCCACTTAGTCCACAAGAGCACCTGAGGGTTAAACTGACGTTTACTGTTTGCATTGACAATGTCACTGGGCAAAGTATTCCAACAGAACATTGCTTTATACAACATAGTTCTCTTTCCATAATTTGTTCGTACTTTGGGTAGTATAAACCTACCCTCTGTAGCATGTCTAGTGTCATAATGGTGCTCATCAGAACTAAAGTGCAACCTACAATAAAGTACTTTTGGAGATTTAGTTAAAATAATAGTTCTTGTTAAATTTAGCAAGGAAACTTTTACATTTAACCAGGACAGTGTATTATGCATCCAGTTCACATTAGTTCCAAATGGACACTGAAGTACACATCGTGCTGCTCTATTTTGTAAATCTGATATATGGTCAGCAGCACTTGACCAAACCTCTGAGCAATAATCCAACTGTGACAACACTAGTGATTTCATAACATTTGCTCTAATGTTAAAAGGCAACATGTGAGAACACCTTCTCACCATAAAAAGTCCATTGCACATCCTGCGGACAACTCTACTGATATGCCTGGACCATGATAAGTGGTTGTCGACTTCAATACCTAGAAGCTGCGTCTGTAATACCTGCTCAACATGCATATCTTTAATAAATAAATTCAATTTGGGTTCAGTCAACAACATGTCATGTTTCATCTACAGTGGAGGCAAAGAAATCTTTGTCGGTGACCAGGAAGCTGCGTTCTTGAAACTACAATTTTGATTAAACCCATAAAAATGTAATTTTAGCAATGTAGTTAAGTTTTATCCATTTAGCCTCAAATGTAAAAAACCCTGTAATCCCCTTTTCCCAGACAAGTTAGGCAAAGTTTGCTCAATGTACACATTTATGGGTGAACCTGCGAACCACAGAGAGTACAGTAGCTGAAAAAGTCGTATTTAACTTGAATTCCGAAGACGTCCTAGATGTGCCGGCTAATGTTTTTTTCAGAGAGAATGTTACATGCTCTTCACCAACAAATAACACATAAGAAGAGCACATAATACGATAGAAAAGGCATCTACTAAACAACAGTGAAGATTTGTATCAAATGTATAATTTTTATACACAATAAATACAACAATGTCCAGACAGTCAGTGGCGGTTCTACTTTGAATTACACCCAGGGCAAGACCACCTTCGAGCAATGTTCATAGCAAATTTAAAAATAAAAAATAAACCAATGTAGCAGCATCATAGTGTAAACTACCAGTGTTTTTGTGCAACAGTCAATCAGCTGCCCTTAGGTTATTGGAGGGTGGGTTGGAAGGAAGAGGCTCTCTAAGATTCCCCCATAGAAAATTTTTTGGAGATGAGCCTTCCTCAACTGTGGAAGGAAGTGCAGAGGTTTTTGGACTTTCTTGGCCAGGTTCTGTTAGTGTTGTCGACAGAGGTGGGCACAAATACATCAAAAACTATTTTGTTACAAAATGCAAATACTGGCTCATGAAATGTCACAAAATAAAATACAAAATACTGATGTGAAAAATGTATTTAAATAAAATCCAAGTAATTAGTATTTTGAAAATACAAAAATACTCCCACAATAATCTTTTTAAATAGTAGCAATAACACAAATATGATAAATGTGTAAATTCAAAATGGCGAGGTAGCAAAATACATTTTTTTTTTTGGGGCATTTCACTAAATCTCTACAGGGCCTGAAATAGCTCCCTCTGACGTAAAGGGCATGTATAGCTAAGTTCACATCAAAGGTGTGGTAGTTTTATACAAAATCAATATTTCTCATATAATACGTTTATATTGTGTGAACTCTTTCTTAGCATGGAGATTTCAGTGGAGTTGCGACAGACGTGCTGTTTCATAATAGGTAGGGCCTATGATGTCCTTTTATGAATGACAACTTCGACAAATGACGACTTCGCGTGCAGCCGTGCACAAGCGCAAAACCTCACAACACCCACCCTCCGTCGGTGATTGGTTGGAACACAGTTTATTTAGGTTTTAGTGATTGGTGAACCCATTGTTTTTGCATGCATATCTCATAGCCTCGGCTGCCTACAGAGACAAGGGCCGTTTCTCAATATGCCGTCTTGTCTGTACTTGTGTTCTTGTGGACTTGTAAAACGTCATCAGTCGCGGCCCAAGTACTGTCCCAATACACAAGTTTGCATTTTGGCAAGAACGGTTAAAAATCCCGGATGTGTTCTTGACACTCCCATTTTACCGAGGATGCATCGGTTGGTAACTTGTGTGAACTTGACGCAGAAATATCCCATAATTCATTTCGGCATTCGCGGAAGGAGCGGGAAGCAGAGAGAGGCAGGTCAATTTTAAGTTGTTACCTGAATATTACCGGCGTTTTTTCCCGCTGTTGGCTAGTGATGTACACAAACAACAGAAGCAGAATTAAAATGAGACAGGTTTTGCTTTATTGTTATGAATATACATTACATTGTAGTGTATGTAGAGTAATCCGGCTTGGGTGATAGGCTGTTATCGTCAATAATTCTCGTTATGTTTGGGCACTGCAGACAGCGTCTGTGCGAAGGTAACGTTACTATTGCGCAATACCAGCAAGAACACATCGTCTCAAAATGTCAGCAGCGTTCTGTGTGCTCGTCACCTCGTGAGTTCGTTCTTCCAAGAACAACTAGCAAGAGCTTTCTTCCCAAGAACACAAGTCTGTTCTTTGCATTCTTGGTTTTGAGAAACGGCCAAGGTTTTTTTAGACGGCATGCTTATGGGGCGGGCAGCTAGCGGATCGCTAGCAATAATTAGATAAATGTGATAATTTATGTTTCTGCCTTTTTTGGGTCTGAAATCACTTATTGCACCTTTAATGCCGTTTTTAAGAGGAGGAGCGCCACTTCTCCTGTGTTCAAAACTCATTCACTTCTTGGAGGGAGCCTGGTATCAAGTGATTTTCGTGCATCTAACCTGGACATTTCCATTGCCAACATCAGACCGAACTATAGCAAAATCATTTACTTGTTATGGTCTTGTGGATGAACCCAAGCGCAGAGAGGATGCCTAACATAGAGTTTATTAATGGACAAAAACAGACAAAACATGGACAGGGTGAAGAGTGACAGAACTAGATGACTTGACAAAAGACTAGACGATAAACAAACAGCTAATATAGAATCAGAACTATCTCTAGATAATACTTTTGACAGGATACTCTCACGGCTTAACAAAGTATGGTAACATGCAGGTAAGAATCACAATGAACCAAAACAGGACCGCAAACACAAGTGGATGATATAGGGAGACACTAATGACAAGAACAGGTGAAGCTGACTGGACAATGACAAGATGAGGATAACAAGGGGGCGGGGTACGTAACGAGACAACACAAAACATGGGTCTGTCATGATCCTGCCTCAAGACTAAAGAAAATCAAGGACACGAGGGCCGAATCATGACATTACTATGGTGTTTTTTCTTAAGTATTTAAGTATTTGAAATACTCAAATACACTCCGTGAAAATATTTTGTTACAAACTAGATTTTATTTTTTTCCACACCTGCAAAATACAAATTACAAAATACACTAAAGTAATTTAAATCAAAGCTTGACAAGACTACTGCAGTTCTGTGGGGGGCGCTAGAGAGCACCACATGGAGTGGACGTAAATTTAGGGAGCTCCCTCAACAAGCCTCCGTTAATTAGTAATATTTGACTATTTTCATCGCGAAAGTTTGCGGTCAAAAAACTGCCTGAGAATCCTATTGAGCACGAGACTGATCGCGATCACGACACGGCCACGGACTCGACTGATATCCTGTTAGCCATTCAAACCATGAATAAAAGAAGAACGACAGATTTAATTCGCTAGAAGCAACTCTACCTATTTTGCAAACAGTGCTGTCTGAAACCACCTCGCATATCGCAGATCTTGAGAGCGTTAAAGCCGAGCACGAAAGCCATATTTCTGACCTGGAGGCCTCCTGTCAGGAAATACTATCAGCTAACAAGGTCCTACGTGCTAAACTGGATGATCTCGAGGGCCGTTCCCGACGACAGAATATTAAGATTGTCGGCCTACCGGAGAACGTGGAGGCTGGTCGCCCCACTGAGTTTGTGGAAAAACTTATTCCGAACCTCCTGGGAGCTGAGAACTTTCCTGCTGGGATTAAAGTTGACCGCGCACATCGCACCGGGCCTTTACCGCCGAAAGGAGGACGCCCCCGTATTCTGATCGCGAGGATACATCATTACCCAGTCAAGGAGATGATCTTGCGGCTTGCGTGGCAACACTCGCCTCTGAAATATGACGGCGTTCACATCTCTGTCTTCCCGGATTTCACTGCTGAGGTCCTCTCGCAGCGAAGGGCATTTGACGGAGTGATAAGGAAATTGAAGGAGGCTGGAATTCGATTCGGAATGCTGTTCCCCGCACGTCTTCTTGTCACCCATGGCACTAACAAGAAAATTTTTGGCTCAGTTTCGGATGCTGAATTATTCGTAAACACAATTACTGTTGAAATGTTGCTAAAAGTGAAGCAAAAACAATTTGAACTTGGGGACAAACCAGACAAATTGGGGCTACAAGCCTCTAGAGCAATTCATAAAATCAAGAACAAAAATAGTGTCGTTCTAACAATTCCTGGTGAAATCAATGATACGTTTAAACAATTTTACGAAAAATTATACAAATCTTGGGGTTGTTCTGACCCCCAGCTTTGGCTGATTTCCTTCATTAATTACATCTTCCAAAGTTGGGTTGTTCTGAGCAGGCAGCTTTGAATGCTGACATAACGGTGGAGGAAATACTAGCTGCGATTAAATCTTTCTTTTTTTCAGTGGCAAGGCACCTGGCCCAGATGGTTTCGGGATCGAATTTTATAAAAAAAAATGTGCAGGTGCTCTCTCCTTTGCTGTTGAGGATGCTTAATCATTCTTTTAACATACATAAACTTCCCCAGTCCTTGTATGACGCAAATATATATCTAATTCTTAAAAAAGGTAAAGAAGAAACTGACCCAGCATCTTATCGACCCATATCTCTTTTGAACTCTGACCTTAAAATTTTCACTAAAATCCTGGCTAATAGATTAAACATCTGCATTGGGAAAATTATCCACCCTGACCAAACTGGTTTTATTCCTGGCCGTTTTTCTTTTTTCAATGTCAGGCGTTTAATGAATATCTTATACAGCAGATTCGATTCAAAAGCTAGAGTTGCAATTCTCGCCTTAGATGCAGAAAAGGCGTTTGACCAAATTGAGTGGGATTATATTTTAGCTGTGATTAGAGAATTTGATATGGGTGATGCATTTGCCTCTTCGGTGAAGCTTTTATACCTCCATCCTTCGGCTTCAGTTCTCAACAATTTTAAGGGGTTAGTTCACCCAAAAATTACTCACCCCCATGCTGTACCAACCCCGTAAGACCTTCGTTCATCTTCAGAACACAAATGAAGATATTTTTGATTAAATTTGAGAGCTGTATAACTACCACATAGGCTCCTAAGGGAATGACACTTGACGGCCCAGAAAGTCAATGAAGAAAATGTTTAAATATTCCATGTGACTACAGTGGCTCAACTATAAGTCTATCAAGCGACGAGAATACTTTTTGTGCGAAAAAACAAACAAAAATAACGACTTTATTCGACTATTCCTTTTCTTCCTTGTTGGCCTGAAACGAGACTTCAATAGATTTCCACGACGCTTGTGCGAGAATTGCGATCTCCTTCAACTACTTCAGTTCAGTTCTCGCGCATGCGTGAGAACTGAAGAGCCTAATTTTCAGAGCCTAATTCAGAGCCTCGAGCCTAATTTTCCAGAATTTGTCGATTTATCTACCCCAAAAGTTCTTCAAAACTTTAGATTCTATTGTGATGCCTTTTGTCTAGGGCTTCAAAGCACACAGAATAGCTAAAATACACGTGTGTAAGCCTAGGTCGCTGGGGGGTTTGGGTTTGCCAAACTTTCAACATTATTACTGGGCTGCCAATTATAGAGCCTTAACTTACTGGCAGGACCCGCACCCCAACAGTCCCTCAACTGAGATCCCTTCATGGCTTATGATTGAGTAAGGTGCCTCAAATTTGCCACTCTCCTCATTACTTTTTATTCTCTTAGGATATGGCTTCAGATTAGTAAGGCATTTAAATTGCCAAATACCTCTCTTCTTGCTCCTGTCTGTCGTAACCATGCCTTTAAACCTTCACTATTAGACCCAGTGTTCACAGGTTGGGCTAGAAAAGGAATCCTTACCTTGAGAGATTTATATATTGACAATAATTTTGCCACATTCACTCAACTAACAGAGAAATATGACCTTCCTGCTTCACATTTCTTTAGATACCTACAAATTAGAAATTATGTCCGTTCTGCTGTGCCAAATTTTGAAATATTATCAGCCGACAGTGAATTATATAAATTGCTTACTTGTGTTCCCAACACCCCAAAGTTAGTTACAAAATTTGTTGATTTCTTCACTAGTCAGTTAGATTTTTCCACTATTCACCTGAAAAGTCTTTGGGAACAGAAACTAGATGTTCAGCTCTCTGAGGAGGACTGGGAAAAATGTCTTAAAAATATATACACCTGCTCTATTAATGCCAGGCACCAACTTATTCAGTATAAGGTGTTGCACAGATTACATTACTCAAGAGTTAAACTGAACTCTTTCTATCCTACTATCTCCCCTCTCTGCAATAAGTGTGAGTTTGCGGAGGGCTCTCTTGGTAATCTTTTCTGGGCATGCCCAAAACTGGGTGAATTTTGATCAAGTTTTTCAGTTTCTTTCTGAAGTTTATGCTTGTGAGCTTCCCTTGGATCCTGCGACTGCCATTCTTGGCTGGTCGGCCTCTTTGTTGCGTTTATTCTTTATTTTATTCTTGCCTCCCGACTGCCTATATAGTCTGGTAGGAAGGGGGGGTTCACCTGCACCCGAAAGATATATTTTTTTAACCTAGTTTTTTGTAATCCTTAAGGTGTCTAGAAAAGGAATTTTGATGTTCCCCGCACAAATTTGTATCATCTTTTGTGTCCGGGCTTGATTTTTGGCTGCGGAAAATGAAAACTTTAAATCTACATAGAATCTGAACAATACATCCTACAGACACAATCTACCCCATTTTCTCTTCGTCTTTGCATGAGGAATTGATATATATGAGGATTGTCTTGATTACTGTAGATGATGTATAGTGCATAAAAACTCAAATAAACACCAAAAAATGTCAAAAAATGGTGACATTGGATCAGTGGAACTCCTCCCCTATAGACCCCTCTGATATGTTTTCTAACTTTTGTATTTTTACAGTCTTTAGGATGTCTAAGAAGCAAATGTTGATGATCCCCACCTGAAATATTGTCACATGTATGTATTTTCTGGCTATATTGGTTGCCACCCTGGATATCCAAAAAAGCACATTTATAGGCAGTCTGTTTTTCTCCTTTAGTTTCCGATTTGATAGATCTCCTCCATTTTTCATAACTGGCTATATAAATTATTGTTGAGCACATGTTGAGCTTGTTTCCAACGTCAGTTGCTGCACATTAAAATATAACGTAGATAATTTAATTAAATAATAAATTTTAAGATACAAAGTGTTCAAAAATATGCATTAATTAAAAATCACATCATGTAATTAGGATTCACTGGTAATGTGAGGTTTATTTAACATATATTTTTAAACTAACTACACAAATACATTGCCTACATGATGCACCAACACACAATTAGAAAGATCTTTCTTTGTGAAGAGCATTTAGCATTATGGAAGCCCACATTAACTGGCAGATATTGGTCTCTCGAGGTTTCTGTTAAGTTGAAAAAAAAATTGTTAATTGCTTAATAATTAATTAATTATACTTTTATTATTATTACTACTACTGGTGAGGGAATGTGTTTCATCTTGAGTGGGACAATCTGAACAAAATAACAACAAACATTCATGGCTCAAATGTGGTGAACTGGACCGGTGGGATCATGATACAGGAGGTGAAGCCTGAATTTGATGCCCCCAACTTTCTGGAAATTCCACGAATGCTCCCACTCTACGAGTGGAACAAGACCCGCTCTCTTATGGTAGACATACCTGAGACCCTAAATTCATCATCAAGTCATGATTATATGATGTATAGTGCATAAACACTCAAATGAGCACCAAAAAATGTAAAAAATAAATTGTGACATATGGATCACTGGAACTCCTGCCCTTAGGACCCTATTGATATGTTTTCTAACTTTTGTACTTTTACAGTCTTTAGGATGTCTAAGAAGCAAATGTTGATGATCCCCACCTGAAATAACTATCTATCCATCATAAAAGTGCATCTATCCATCATAAAAGTGCATCTATGCGTCATAAAAGTGCACCTGTCCATCTTAAAAGTGCATCTATCCATCATAAAAGTGCATCTATCCATCATAAAAGTGCATCTATGCATCATAAAAGTGCACCTGTCCATCATAAAAGTGCATCTATCCATCATAAAAGTGCATCTATGCATCATAAAAGTGCACCTATGCATCATAAAAGTGCACCTGTCCATCATAAAAGTGCATCTATCCATCATAAAAGTGCACCTATCATCATAAAAGTGCATCTATCCATCATAAATGTGCATCTATCCATCATAAAAGTTCATCTATCATCATAAATGTGCATCTATCCATCATAAAAGTGTGCATCTATCCATCATAAATGTGCATCTATCCATCATAAAAGTGCATCTATCCATCATAAAAGTGCATCTATCCATCATAAATGTGCATCTATCAATCATAAAAGTGCATCTGTCCATCATAAAACTGCATTTATCCATCATAAATGTGCATCTATCCATCATAAAAGTGCATCTATCCATCATAAATGTGCATCTATCAATCATAAAAGTGCATCTATCCATCATAAAAGTGCATCTATCCATCATAAAAGTGCATCTGTCCATCATAAAAGTGCATCTTTCCATCATAAAAGTCCATCTATCCATCATAAAAGTGTATCTGTCCATCATAAAAGTGCATCTGTCCATCATAAAAGTGCACTCCTTCCAGGCCCGAGTTTTTGCCTCCACAACCACCCGGGCTGCAGTCCGCTTGGCCTGCCGATACCAGTCAGCTGTCTCAGGAGTCCCACAAGCCAGACAGGCCCCATAGCTTGTTTTCACGTGACATCACGCCACTGCGTACCATGGCGCGAAACGCAGATGGAGGGCAGGAAGTGATTTTCTATATTTAGGAAGCACTATAACACACTCAAAATGACTATGTTTTGCGTCATTTATGGTTCCTCAAATCGATCAAACCACGAGGAGTTTTTATCGTGTGCCAAAAGTTGTTGTTCATGAGGGTGGAAAATACAAGAAATTGACAGAAAAACACCAGGAAAAATGCCTTGCAAACCTACGTCTGCGGTCGGGAGGAGCCGAATGGGAAAATGCCTGTGTGTGTGCAGTGATCACTTCGTCAAATGTGAGTTAATACATTATTTATGTGGCTTATAATTACATTATTCAGGTGTTTAAATACACTTATGTGGCTGTTTGTGTAACGTACCAGTTTCCGAACATTGTAAAGTTAAAGTATGTCTGTAAGACGAGTTAGTTGCTGATATCTACAGCCTCGATGGCAGGCAAATCTCTCAATTCAGTTGAAAATCGGTCCTCTTCATAACGTAAGGATCACGTCCAACATATGTTTCGATTTTCTGCTTATATATGTCTCTTGTTATAGCGTCAAAGTAGTACAGTACGGATTTTCCTCCATCTCGTCCATTGCGCTTTTCACTCCTTGCCCTCCATCTGCATTCCGCACGTCAACACAATCACATGACTAAAAACCACATATAGGACTCCTTCTTCAGCTTGACAGCATCCTTTAGTTCCGGGTGTCCACCACCGGGTTCGGGGATTGCCGCCTCGACAGGCACCGGAGACCTTTCGGCTGCAACTCTGAGTAGCCTCTTCGACAATGGAGGTGGAGAACATGGTCCACTCGGACTCAATATCTCCTGCCTCCCTCGGGATCTGGTCGAGGCTCCTCCAGAGGTGGGAGTTGAAGATCTCTCTGACAGGAGACTATGCCAAACTTTTCCAGCAGACCCTTACAGTACGCTTGGGTCTGCCAAGTCTGTTTAGCTTCCTCTCCCGCCATCGGATCCAACTCACCACCAGGTGGTGATCAGTTGACAGCTCTGCCCCTCTCTTCACCCAAGTCTCCAAGACTTATGGCTGCAGTCAGATCATCGACCTACACCCTAGGGTGTCCAGGTGCTGCGTGGACACATTCCCTCACCAGTAGTAGTAATAATAATAATGAAAGTATAATTAATTAATTATTCAGCAATGAACAATTTTTTTTTTATTTTTAAAAAAAAGTTAAACGAATAGTTGAAATAAAGTCGTTATTTTTGTTGGTTTTTTTGCGCACAAAAGTGTTCTCGTCGTTTGATAAACTTAAGATTGAGCCCCTGTAGTCACTTGGACTATTTTAATGATGTCTTTAATGACTTTTCGAGGACAGCATGTCATTCCCTCAAGAAGCCTATGGACTAGTATGCAGGAGTGATCTTAAAGTCCCTGTAAAGTCAAAATTAAGTATGTGTTCTGAGTTTGTCACACCACAGAAAAATGTGTAATTAGCCACCCAGCCAAATTTGAATGATAAAAAAAGTGGGGAAGTACATAAAATAAGCTATCAAAATCATGAAAAAATGAGCAGATTCTCTGCTCTCAAACGCTGGGGGCGTGTCCGCTGGCTGTGCTGAAACCACGCCCACTCACGGGAAAGCTGTTGACAGTGATATTAGCTGATTAGCTTTTGGAGACGGGAGGATGAAAACTGAGGCGGGAGATCGTCGTTTCGGCCCCGTTCACCAGTAACAGCGGATTATCAGTGAATTATCAGTGAATCCAAGTTGTCTCTGAGGAAAGTTTATAAAACGATCCAGTGTAAAATGATCACTACAGAGGCGGGTGTTGGGGGTGATCCTCAGCTCTTCATCAAGGTAACGTTAGGCTCTCTAAAAACCTCTTCTTGATGTGATCGTTTTTAGGGGAATTTAAATGAAGATACCGATCTGTTTTGTACATGATCGCATCCAGGTAGTAGCCCATGCATGTCCGTGTCGAAGGCATAGCTAGCTAGAAAACGAATCGGTTACCTAACGTAACCTCGGTTCTCTCTAGATGAGGGAACGAGTATTGCGTAAGCTAGCTTACGCTACGGGAAAGATTCATCTTTGCTGAGAAGTTGAAGCCAAAAAATTATTCCATAATTTTGTAATCATTGTCAACGCAGTCTCTTCTGAGGCAGACCATGAGCGGGCTAGCTAGCGGCTCATTGGTTCGCTCAGAGAGAATGCACGAACCTATGGGAGAGCGGCGCTGAGTCCGCGCCCAATGAGCGGACGGCGCTCGCTCACTGCGTCACAGCCCGCCAAAAGGGGCGTGGCTACAGTGTATAAAGGTTGCTCTCCCAGCTAGTTCGTCGATTCTGTAGCATGAAGCGAAACGCTAGTGGCGCAAGCACGGCCGGGAACGCAATACTCGTTCCCTCATCTAGAGAGAACCGAGGTTACGTTAGGTAACCGATTCGTTCTCTTACGAGAGGTTCTCTCGTATTGCGTAAGCTAGCTTACGCTACGGGAACACCTGGTCAACGCCGTGCGCGCTAAGTAACCACTAAGCATCCCAGGGGGGAACACCGGGGGAATCTTTAAGTGGATAAAGATAATAAGGCGGCCAGCCTAGCGGCCGTTATCATCTAGTGCAAAACGCCCTAAGGCGGCCGGCAAAGCGGGCCGTGAGGTGTAATGCATAAGCACATAGGGGACACAAGGGGTGAGCCGGTTGTGATGGAACTCCCGATAGTGCGGCTTTCTATAGGACAGCTGTACGTATTAGACCGCCAGAATTTTAGCCTGTAAGGCTGGAACTTCCAAGTTATAAAATCTGACAAAAGTGGAGGGGGAGGCCCATCCCGCAGCCACACAAATGTCGTGAATGGAAATTCCGCAGGACCATGCCCACGATGAGGCCATGCCTCTGGTGGAATGAGCCCTGATGCCCAGAGGGCAAGGCAGGTCTTTAGCGGCATAAGCAGAGGCAATCGCGTCTACTATCCACCTGGATAGAGTCTGTTTCGAGGCGGCTAAACCCTTGGTGCGGCCACCGAACGACACAAACAGCTGCTCTGAGCGTCTGAACGCGGCAACGCGTGTAGTGTACACTCTGAGAGCCCGAACCGGGCAGAGGCGGTCAGCGTCACGTTCGCTATCGGATGCAGGCAGCGCCGATAGAGAGATCACCTGCGCCCTGAAAGGGGTACCAATCGCTTTCGGAACATAACCGTGTCTAGGTTTTAGAATGACTATGGAGTCATTCGGTCCAAACTCCAGGCACGCGGCGCTCGAAGACAGCGCGTGAATGTCCCCCACACGTTTTACTGAGGCGAGTGCCGTCAGAAGAACGGTTTTTAACGAGAGGTATTTAAGCTCCACGGACTCAAGTGGTTCAAACGGTGGGGCTTTCAGAGCTTCTAGAACTA
The DNA here is from genome assembly GCF_016745375.1 of Pimephales promelas. Next base: position 125,311 of record NW_024121256.1, on the reverse strand, counting down.
TAGAAAGATCCCAGGCCGGCACCGTAGGGGGGCGAGGGGGGTTCATCCTTCTGGCTCCCCTGAGGAAGCGGATGATTAGCTCGTCTTTGCCCAGAGACTGGGCGCGCCGGGGTTCAACGAACGCCGCGACGGCTGCCACGTAAACCTTAAGAGTGGATGGGGACCTGCTCTTATCCAGCATCTCCTGAAGGAACACGAGCAAAGACGAAACCTCGCACGTCCGTGGGTCCAAATTTTTGTCGGTGCACCATTTGGAGAACACAGACCATTTTGCAGCATAGAGCTTTCTGGTAGAATCCGCTCTGGCGTGTTTGATCGTGTTCAGAACCCCTTCTGGCAATTCGACGCGTAGTTGTTGGTCACCCATGCATGAAGCGCCCAGCGCTGTGGATGGGGATGCCAGATCGAGCCGCGGGCTTGAGTGAGGAGATCTGCTCTGATTGGAATGGGCCACGGGGCTGTCTGTGACAGCCGCGTTAGCTCCGGGAACCAAATCTGATTCTCCCAGCGCGGGGCTATGAGGAGCACCGAGTGGCGTGAGTCCCTGATTCTCTGAATGACCTAAGCATAGAGCGGGCGGCGGGGCCAATCCTGGGCTAGCGCGTCCTCGCTCTTTGAGAAGAATATTGGGCAGTGAGCGTTCTCTTCTGACGCGAAAAGATCTATCTCCGCTCTGCCGAATATGCGCCACAGCGTTTGGACTGTTTGAGTGTGCAGGGACCATTCTCCGGGGGAGACCAGGTTCCTGGACAGCATGTCTGGACCGTCGTTCAGATGGCCCGGTACGTGCGTCGCTCTGAGCGAGAGCAGGTGAATCTGGGACCACAATAGGATGCGGCGTGTCAGATGAAAGAGATTCTTGGATCTGACGCCGCCCTGACGGTTGATGTATGATACCACGGCCATATTGTCGGAGCGAATCAGGACGTGGTGACCGTGTATGCGCGGGAGGAAAAACAGCAGCGCGTTCTCGACCGCGATCATTTCCAGACAGTTTATGTGTAGGGAACTCTCGTGGCTCGACCACTGGCCGGCGGCCGGTGAGCCCTCGCAAACCGCACCCCAACCCGAGTTGGATGCGTCTGTCGAGATAACTTTCCGGCGAGAAAAAGTCCCCATGGTAACGCCCCTCTGAAACCACTCGATTACTGACCATGGCTGCAGTGCAGTGATACATGTCTGAGTAATCTTGATCATCTGGCGGCCCGTCGTCCACTCGCGGTGGGATACGCGGCTCTTTAACCAGAGTCATATAACCCAGCATCCTCTGAAACGATTTCAGGGATGTATGGGTACCCATCTGAAAAGAGGCGGCTAGGCGTTGAACACGGCGCGCGCGCTGTGTGGATAAGCGAGCCGTCATAGTGACAGAGTTCAAGTATGGAGAACGGCATACTGGTAAACTTGGCCCTCGAAGGCGAAACGTAGGAATGGCCTGTGATGAGGGTTTATCTGGATCTGAAAATAGGCGTCTTTCAGGTCTAGAGAGATGAACCAGTCCCCCTGGCGGACGTGCGCGAGGAGTTTCTTGACTGTGAGCATTTTGAACGGTCTCTTCATGAGCGCTTTGTTCAAAGCCCTGAGATCTAAGATCGGCCTGAGGCCGCCGTCTTTCTTGGGAACCAGAAAATAACGGCCGTAAAACCCCGACTCGGTCATAGATGGCGGGACTCTCTCTATAGCGCCCTTCTGCAGTAGCTTGGCTATTTCTAAGCGAAGCGTGTTCATAGCAGCCGGGCTGACAGTGGAATCGAGCCGCACGCGCGAGCGTGGCGGGCGGCGACGAAACTGTAATCGATAACCATTCTTTATTATGCTTAAAACCCACGGGGAGATGCCGGGGATGGCTTCCCACGCTTCGTAGCATGCGGCTAGCGGTTGAATGGCGATTTCGCCCTGATTGCTGCACATAGCGGGCTGGACACTGGGTGTGGGCACGCTTATAATGTGGATGGCAACGGGACTTACACTCAGAGAGGAGTTTATGGGCCGTGTGACAGAGCGGGCAGAGGGGGGACACGCGCACAGGCTCGTGGGCGTGCTTATGTTCTCTGCTACTGGAGCGGATAGTGCTTGCTCCGTGAGAATGGGCTCTGTGAGAGACCCTGGGCATATGGTGCTTGTGTGTGTACGTGAGCACATGCTTGTGGGCACATTTTTTACACTTGAGGCTTTTATGCTCTTTTTGTGAACTCTCTGGGTAGCCGTGAAAACGGCTTTTAGTCGCTCGCAAGCGGGCAGGGAAACCGGCTTGATTGTGGCGGTAAACTCTACTGTAGTCGGCGGTGAGACGGGGACTAACAGTGGGCGAAGCTTTGACGGCGGTCCGGCCGCAGCGGGAGAGAGCCGCCTTTTTCTCAGCTGTGCTAGGCAGACTTCTGTTGATCGGGCTTCAGCGCGATCTTGGGTCGAGGCCCCCGGGGAGGAGGCTGTCTGCGGCGGCTGTCAGAGCGAGAGCGAGGGCGGCCGCCCTGTCTACGCTGGGGCTGCTGAGCCTGCTGAGGCGGGCGCTGCTGTGGAGTTCTGGCAGGTGGCTCATGAGAGCGGCCAGCTGAAGAGCTAGCGCGGCGGGGCAGGAACAAGTTCATGGCCTGAGTCGCTTTCTGTACCTCGGAGAAGCGGTCAACGATGCCCGTGACGGCAGATCCGAAGAGCCCGGTCGGAGAGATAGGCGCGTTGAGGAACACAGCGCGTTCTGAATCTCCCATGTCGGTAAGCGTGAGCCATAAGTGTCTCTCAGCGACACAGAGGGCGGCCATGCATTTTCCCAGGGCTTGTGCGGCGGCTTTAGTGGCGCGAAGGGAAAGGTCCGTAGCGCTTCTCAGATCCGAGAGGATGGGCGGGTACCTACCGCTGCTCGCCATTTCGCACAAGATGTCGCTCTGGAGCACCTGGAGGACTGACATTGAATGCAGCGCTGCAGCGGCCTGTCCGGCGGCGGCATAGGCGCGGGCATGAAAGTTGGAGGGGAGGAACGCAATCTAGCAGAGGGCGGGCAAAGATGAGCGGCGACCGAGTCCTCGACGGGCGGCATGGCAGCATAACCCTTCGCGGCGGCTCCGTCCACTGAGCGCAGCGAAGCGGACACATCAGAGCGGTTACGGGCCGAGAGAGGGGCATTCCAGGACTTCGTGAGCTCATTGTGAAGCTCAGGCAGGAATGGTGCAGCCCGGCTACAGGCAGGGGCCGGGCACCGGTGCAGGAACTTTCCGTCCAAGCGGTTCGGTGGTTGCTCGGGGGGAGGCGACCACTCGAGACCCAGGCGGTTGACGGCCTGTAAAAGGAGGCGCGTTAGTTCCTCCTCGATGCCGGCGCAGGTCCCCGCAGACTCTCTCGTCGATGAGCCGATCGACGACCAATCCTCGCTGTCAGAAGCGTGCAGCAAACAGGAGTCCTTCTCATCCGCGGTGTCGTCGGAGGCAACAGAGCGGCCACTTGGCGGCAACTGAATGTCCGGCTGGGGCAGAGAGGGAGAGCGGTCGGTGGGCGGCGGCGGCAGCCCACATGGATCCGCAGGGGGCTCCGGCGGCCTCTGGGAGCGGCGTTTCTTCTTCCGCGGCGAAGTGAGAGGCGGCGCAGGAGCGGTTTTGACGGCCTGCAGTCGAGCCCACAGGGAGGACAGAGGCAGGTCCTCGCAGTTGTCGCATCCTCCGTTAGCGAGGGCGAGTTCTGCGTGATCCACTCCGAGACAGAGAACGCAGATGGGGTGGCGGTCTCCTTCCTCGAGTGAAGAGCGGCATGAGCCACAGGAAATACGAGGCATCTTTAAAAAGACGCTCGGCTCTTTTAGTGGAATGGAATAAAGGATACGCATCGGATGGCGCTAGCTTGCTGGGCGGCTGAAGGTGGCAGACGGCCGGCTTCCTCAGACTCCGGAGCTCACTAGAAGGTGCCTTCTCGACGACGGCGGCTTCTTCCCAGGACAGCGGGTGCGTGTAGCTCGCTGAATGAAAAAGAATCGACGAACTAGCTGGGAGAGCTACCTTTATACACTGTAGCCACGCCCCTTTTGGCGGGCTGTGACGCAGTGAGCGAGCGCCGTCCGCTCATTGGGCGCGGACTCAGCGCCGCTCTCCCATAGGTTCGTGCATTCTCTCTGAGCGAACCAATGAGCCGCTAGCTAGCCCGCTCATGGTCTGCCTCAGAAGAGACTGCGTTGACAATGATTACAAAATTATGGAATAATTTTTTGGCTTCAACTTCTCAGCAAAGATGAATCTTTCCCGTAGCGTAAGCTAGCTTACGCAATACGAGAGAACCTCTCGTAAGAGAACTGTAGGCTCAGCTGTAGTAACTAATAGTACTGACAGTCACTCGCGATTGAGCGGTGAATGCGAATGTGCTCGGGGTGTGTGTGACTGTGTGTGGAGAGAGGGAAATCAGACTCTGTGCGTCATCAAATAGGGGGGTGTCCAGCAGCTCATGGGTTCCAGTGCGTCACGGAGCCCTGTTTTAGCCCCGCCCAATTAATCCGTAAAATTGCAATGGTGAAAAACTGTTTAACGGTCTAACTCCACATTTCAGTACTTCACAGTTCACAGACTTTGTAATATGTTTTAGCAATACATATGTAACATTTATAATGTGTTTAGAACTTTTTTGTACAATTGACTTTACAGGGACTTTAATATCTTAAAGGGGGGGTTGACTGCGATTTCATTTTTTTCATTTTAAATAGTGTGTAATGTTGCTGTTGGTGCATGAACAGTATCTGCAAAGTTGCAGCGCTGAAAGTTCAATGTAAGCAGAGATATCGTCTTTTTAAAATCAGGAAGTATAATTGCCTACAAAAACGACTCGATTGGGACTACAGCTGGGTTATGGTACGTCACTAACCCACACATTTGCATCAACCCTCCCTCCGGAAAATACAGAAAAGGACATGCGCATATTTAAGCAGCTCCAGCTAGTGAGTTGTTAATCCAGCTGTCAGGTCTTCCTTAATTCGAACTTCCCACAGACGTTGTACTTCGTCAACAATGGATACAATTTATTTTTGATTATGTTCCTAAAAATGACAATCGTAATCTAGCTCTCTGTGTTGCGCATTTTACGGAAGACAGCTTCCAGAATCTCCACGAGTTCAACACCGGATTTAAAAAGAAACTGTTACTAAAATGTGAAGCAGTTCCGACTTTAAAACCAGAGGCAGCAGTTGTTGGGCCACGACCTGTAAGTAGGCTAAGACTTAATCATTTTAAATGTATTTTCATGAATATTTCAAGATGTAGCCTTGTGTTTTATTTTTTTCAAATGCCAGCGCTGGCTTTATAGCCACTATAGGCTACTAGTAATGCTATTGTGTCTACGACAAACGCGTACAAACATTATGGACCTAAATTTTGTATAAGTACTAATGTTTTAAACGTATTTTTCATGTATATATGCTTTATGACGTTATTTTCGATTTGATCAAGAATGTAAAATAATGCCAATGCTGTTTGTGTTTAACATTAGTAGCCGGTCAGTTGCTATAGTTGCCAGTCAGATGCTATTGTGTAAAACAAACGTGCATAAAGTTAGAAAATGTAGCAAATTATCATTCAGAAACTTTCATTAAGAGCCGTGTGTGGTGAGGTTCTGTGTACTCTCTTCATCGCCGCTTTCTCGGTCTGATTCTGCCTCAAACTGATACTGCAGTTCGACACATATTTACATTTGGACCGGAGCTCACAATTCGCCCGTAAAGGTAATGGGCATTAACCTTCCGGACAACGTGAGCGGCAGTTTAGCCAATCACAACACACCGGCCCAAACTAACTAATCTGAGCCCACTACGTGTTTTGTGAGGGAGCGGTTTCATAGAATCAGGAAGTCAACCGCTCGTTCAGGGGACAGAGGAGAGCGCGGCTGACAATAAAGGTGAAGTTTATAAAAAAAATAAGACTTTTAAAAAAAAGAAAAACCACGAATACATGTTATATTGCACCCCATAAACACAATCATGCAAAGAAAAAAAGTAGTCAACCCCCCTTAAATATCTTAATTTGTGTTCCGAAGATGAACGAAGGTCTTACGGGGTTGGAACAACATGAGGGTGCGTAAATACTGACAGAATTTTCATTTTTGGGTGAACTAACCCTTTAACGTTACATTACTGTATATATGACCTACCCCAACCCCGTCCCTAAACCTATCCGTTACTAGGGTTAATAATTTTGCTCTTAATGAGAACTCTTAATTTTGAACTCTCAAAGTGCACCAGATTGATGAATTTAACATTAAAAAGCACAAAATTTTGTGGTATTGCCAATGCAATTGGAGAATTGTATTTTAAACTTAGTAGTTATTTCATCTCACTCATTAGATGGCGTTGGTGGTTTTAATAGGAGGTGTTGGTATACATATTCAAGGGTGTACACCAGGGGTTTTCAAATTGGGTGAATGTGAGCCTCCCCTTAGAGTAGGTGAGGACAGCCGAGCCCCCCCCCCCCCCCCCCCCAAAAAAAAAAAAACACTGTCTGCAAGCCCTAATCCACGCCTCTACAGTAAATGCCATCGTTTGTGTGTTCCAGGCAATGATGAGTTTCAATAACAACTGATTGTATGATCAACAACAAATCTTTTTTAATATTGTATTTTAAGACATTTTATTTTCAATCATAAATGATTGCAACAGAAAATAATTTCCAATTTCATGCAGGCCTAATTGAGGCTACTTTTAAAATCACTGAACATCAGTAGCATATGCCTAACCACAATTCAACAAAACATGCTTAAAGAGATGCACATCAAAATGACAATTCTGTCATCATATACTCACCCTCAAGTTGTTTTAAACCTGTATGAATGTCTTTCTTCTGCTAAACACAAAGGAATATATTTTGAAAAATGTCAGTAACCAAACAGTAAACTGGTCCCATTGACTTACTAAAAAATACTATGGAAGTCAATGGTTCCAGTTACTGTTTGGTTACTGACATTCTTATTAATAATAATAATAATAATAATAATAATAATCATTCTTCAAAATATATTCCTTTGTGTTCAGCAGAAGAAAGAAATTCATACAGGTTTGAAACAACTTGAGTGTGAGTAGGCCTAGGCCTGATGACAGAATTTTCATTTTGAAGTGAACTATCCCTTTAACGTGTAATCGGTGCCAAAGCTACCGACGACGAAACCTGACGGCTGAAAAAAACAAAATCAGCACAATGGACAGCTCTACCTGATCAAAGAACGACAACGCTGTTTGTTCACGGAACACGTAACATTTAACAGTCAACTGCATTGAAATCATGTTATCAGATCGAACAGATTCACATATTTTTCATGAATTTTTTTAACGATCTAAAACCTTTTTAAACAAACAAAATGCGCCATTCATGTCATTTGCGCTACAAGAGCGGCAAAGCAATAAAAAAATAAAATAAAATAAAATAAACCTCTATGGCCCAACCAATTTATGCATTCAATTTCAAAACAACAAGTTGTAAGTGAGTTTCAATTTAATCGTCCATATTAGTGGGAACAATGAGAGGCCGCGCTTTTGAGCAGTAGGGATGTGACGCGGTGAGGATATTTTCTCACCGGTTAATCGACGTGTGACAATACCGGTAATAGCTAACGGTGTCACCGGTGGAGGCATTTAAATCGCTAATTTAAAGGTAAACGTAAAATGCGCGCATTTTCACGGGCATCAATGGACATTCTTGGTGCGGTAGTGTGGAATAGAACCGTTTTGTTATTGTGCCTTGAATATGCGCTAGTTTGAAAACGAAACTAACTTTCACTTTTAAATTAGTCAATTCATCCTTCGCTTGGAGTTTGATTGACAGACATGTGATCTGACCAATCAAAATCCACAATTTTTGTCCGACAAAGCAGTCATAGAGTTAGGAGAGTCAGTAGATTAACGTCGGTGGAACTTGGCTTTACCAGCCAGGCAATCTGTCACGACACATTAAAGAGCCACAAAACGGTAGGCCTTTAATTTTCTTTGACTGACCAAATTTGAAAGTTGAGACTTTGTTTCATATTAATATTACCTGCACGGTCCTGTCTGTCGACGCGTTGAGGTGTCCACTATTTTTCACTGCTTGAGAACATCATGGGTTGATGAATCCGAAATCGCCCCCTAAAGTCTAAACCCCTACGTTAGTCCACTAATAGCCTACTGTTCACTTGAAGGAGTGAATGAAAAGGAGTAAATAAAAACGAGTGAGCGAATTCGGACAGCTGTTGCTGACAGAGACGCGATCTGACACTCGTCCCATTTTCTCACATTTTTTTGGATAAAAGCGTCTTCGAATCTAGCCTAGTAGACTAATAATATTAATGACAATTATTATTGGCATTTATAAATGAGTTCACTTAAGACAGTAATAGGCTAGGCATGTGTATCATAAAATAATTTATTTATGTTTTAATAAAGTTTTATTTTTTTATAGCTTAAACTGTTTATGAAATGTTTTTGTTTTAGGCTTTCTTTATAGGCCAATGTGAAGTTAAAAATCTAAGCCTTGTATATATAGAAAAAAAAAGTTTGTGAATATCGTTTCACCAGTCTAAAAACGAATAAAGAAAGCATGTTTTTCGTAATTTAATTACGAGTTAAAAAAAGGGAAAAAAAATGGACGCAAAAGTACACCGTCAGACAGTGTCAATGTATTGGAGATTGAGAAAACGGCCAACCGTCACCATAGATGTAAAGAAAACAAAGTTGCTTGTCAGATTTTCCTAACAAACAACCTTTTTTTTAATAAGCCCCAAAAAACGCAACCCGAAAGCCGTGCTGTTTTAACGCGACTTAAAAAAAAAAAAAAAAAAAAGTCGCGTATTATAAACTGATTCGCGCCTCCCCTGTCGCTCTTTGGCGCCCCCCAGGGGAGGCGCGCCTCACCTATTGAAAACCGCCAACCCGATCTCACGACCAAGTCGTACGAATTCGACGAATGATTAAAAAGTGGCTAATTCGTAACAATTCATACGACCTCACTTGTACGAATTAATACGATTTTGCTAAATCGTACATATTTTACGAATTGGCCAATTCGTATGAATTCGTACGAATGACCTACCCCTTACCCCGCCCCTAAACTTAACCATCACGTGGGTTTAGACAAATCGTACGAATTAGTACGAGTGAGGTCGTACGAATTAGTACGAATTAGCCACTTTTTAATCATGCGTCGAATTCGTACGAATTGGTCGTGAGATAGTGTTGAAACCGCTGGTGTACACAGTTCAGTTGTGTTTATGTTCATATGCAGTGGGCCAGCCTGGGCCAAAATGCCCGGGCCGATTTTTTTGTCCCAGTCCAGCCCTGAGGATCAGAAGAAATAGACAGCACCTGAGTTAAATATATGAGTGTCACAGCAAATGGTCTGAATACATAGGACCATAGGATACATAGGATGTGATATTTAGGGCCCGAGCACTAACAGTGCGAGGACCCTATTGAAACTGTTAGGATTATTTTTAGGGCCCGAGCACTAACAGTGCGAGGACCCTATTGAAACTGTTAGGTTTATTTATTTATTTTTAGGGCCCGAGCACTAACAGTGCGAGGACCCTCTTGAAACTGTTAGGGTTATTTTTTTTTTCTTTTTTCTGCAAAGTAAGCGCCGTTTTCGGGGCCTCAACATGCTCAAAAACTCACCAAATTTGGCACGCATGTCAGGACTGGTGAAAAATTTCGTATTTTGTGGGTTTCGCGGATGGGCGTGGCAAAATGGCTCCCTAGCGCCACCTAGAAAATTGGAAAAAATTAGCCCCTCGTCCACGTTCAACCTACAAACACGAAATTTGGTGGGGACGTGTATCATATCAAGACGCACAAAAAAGCCTCAAGAACCCGTACCCTAAACTCAACAGGAAGTCGGCCATTTTGAATTTGGCGCCCATTTTGGGACGATTTACACACTCAGTACTTTAACAAACTCCTCCTAGGGATTTAGTCGGATCGACTTCAAATTTCTGCTGTGCCTTCTAAAGGCATTGACGATGTAAAGTTGTGCTATCTGCCCATTTTCCTCGATGGGCGTGTTCGTGGCGTCGATGATTCGCCATGAAACAGGAAGTTGTAGTAACTTGGCTGTAAATGCCCAGATCTGCACGAAATTTTACACATTTGACAAGGGTCCCGCCCTGAACAAATCTACATGCTGACATTCACCCACAGTAATAGCGCCACCTGCTGGCAACAGGAAGTGACCTTTAACGAAGCAGCCCCCGTCGCATGTTTGACCGACATGTTCGAAATTTCTGTGGCACATCTACCATGTCCAGACGCACTGAAAAGTCTCTTGGAGCGATGCCCTAAACTCAACAGGAAGTCGGCCATTTCGAATTTTACCGCCATTTTTGGATGATTTACTCATCACTTACTTTAACTAACTCCTCCTAGGGCTTTAGTCGGATCGACTTCACATTTCTGCTGTGCCTTCTAAAGGCATTGACGATGTAAAGTTGTGCTATCTGCGCGTTTTCGTCAATGGGCGTGTCTGTGGCGTCGATGATTCGGCATGAAACAGGAAGTTGTAGTAACTTGGCTATAAATGCCCAGATCTGCACGAAATTTTACACATTTGACAATAGTCCCGCCCTGAACAAATCTACATGCCGACATTCACCCACAGTCATAGCGCCACCTAGTGACAGCAGGAAGTGACCTTTAACGAAGCAGTACCCGTCGCATGTTTGACCGACATGTACGAAATTTCTGTGGTACATCTAACATGTCCAGACGCACAGAAAAGTCTCTTACAGCGATACCCTAAAGTCAACAGGAAGTCGGCCATTTTTAATTTTACAGCCATTTTTGGATGCTTTACCCATTACATACTTTAAATAACTCCTCCTTGGGATTTAGTTGGATTGACTTCACATTTCTGCTGTGCCTTCTAAAGGTATTGACGATGTAAAGTTGTGGTATCTGCGCGTTTTCGTCCATGGGCGTGTCCATGGCGTCGAAGATTCACCATGAAACAGGAAGTTGTAGTAACTTGGCTGTAAATGCCCAGATCTGCACCAAATTGTACACATTTGACAAGAGTCCCGCTCTGAAAAAAATCTACATGCCGATATTCACCCACGGTCATAGCGCCTCCTGCTGGCAACAGGAAGTGACCCCTTTAACGAAGCAGCGTGGCAAATGCACAGCCGCACTGGCTGAGCTGCAGAATATGCAAATCGGCCGCCTCACACCCTGACGCGCTACAGGTGCGAGGGCCCGCCCATCGCTGCTTGCAGCTTTAATTCACATGGAACTTGTTGGGAAAAAAATGAACTTAAATGATTTCAGCAAATGGCTGCAAAATAACAAAGAGTGAAAAATTTAAGGGGGTCTGAATACTTTCCGTACCCACTGTATACTGTTGGACTGTTCTCTTTAATCTTCTTTAAGCGCAAAGGAGCAACTATGTCTAAAGTGCTACAAAAGTGAGTCCATAGTTTCTGTTGCAAGTTTTTTTTTTTTTTTTTTTTTTTTTTTTTGTTTAGTTGAGACAAATCAGGTAGAGATAAATCATGAAGATTATTTACAAATCAATCTTTATTGGTAGAAGTGATAGGTCTACCATATTTGTAACAAGTTGATTTTGTAGCCTTGATAATGATTTGAGATGTCAATCCCCTGCTGCAGAATTTCTTGGCAAAAGATGGACTACACCAGATTTTCCAGTTGTTGCTGTGACACGTTGTCCCACACTTCCACAAAGGCATTTTCTAGTTTTTAAACACTTCGGGGGGGGGGACATATGGTTACACATGTGTTGCCACTGCAGGGATGATCAGCTGTCTTTTCGGTCTCCCTATAGCCCTGTCTTAGGTGTCTTACATAAGATGATGTTGCAGTTTATTGCTCTGGCCATATCTGCATTTCTTTTGGTGTTTTTTGGAGTCAGTGGAAGGATCTCTTTAGTGTCCAAAGCTATTGTAACTGTGACCATAATTGCCTGCCACCTGTAAACCGTCATTGGACTGTTCCACAAGTGCATGTGCAATAATTTTAAAATACAGTATCCTGAAAAAGGGGTTGCTTCCTTGTTTATGCTGAGTTAATGTGTGTTTAAGAACAGTTTGTGAATATATTCTACTAGTTACACATGCTTGAATAATATATAGGTGTGTTTAGGTGTGAGTTGTGTGTGTTCTACTATCATAAGCAATCCTATCAAGGACTACAAAAAACAGCCCATTATTTTTAACACTAAAATACCTACAGTTATTGTCAAGTCATGTAATCTTTGAATTCCTTTTTCCTCTGGCTATAAAAGCTATGTTTTTTTATGCCAGCTAAGAAAAAATGAAAAGCATGGTTTGCATCTGCTAATGATTTTTTTTCCATGTTCAGAGGCCTGAAGACAGACAGGAAGTTGCCCGTGCAGGCCATGAATTGAACCAGGAAGTGAATAGACTAATGGTGGCCATGAGGGACATGTTGGCTAACATCCAGTTTCGTGAACCTCAGTGGGAGGACAACCAGGACAGAGACGAGGATGAATGGGACTGACGGATCAACAAGGGCACGATTTTCAAATTTAAAGTTATGTTCTGCTTGTCCTATATATTAAAAAGATCCAATCCAAGTCATACTACTTGACTATAACTTAATTGTGGTCCACATCTCCTCTTTTATTATATGAAGAGACAAATATGTTCATTAAGCCATGACTTGAGAGGTTTATTTATTTTTTAATCAATATTAAGACTGGTATTTTCAGGCTTGAAAGCATCCTTTCTGAGCACTCACCATAAAGTGGAACTACCTTGTTTAGAACACCATGACAATCATCAGGAAACATTAGTAAAACATTGTTGCTGAATTAAATTATGAACAAAATGGTTTTAGTAATTGCAGTAATATTGTTTTCGCAATAGCAAAATTCAATTTTATTTTTTGAGTTCCATGTTTGGGTACGGGCTTGGGTATATCCTGTGTGAGGATGAGGTACACGCAATTTTAAAGGTTGATCATCTTGAGAAATTAGTGCATTTCTATAGACCAACATGACCGCTTCAACTAAAGCAGGTCAGATGTTCAGATGATCAAACAGACATCCTGATGCAGAACACCCAACAATGATAACTGATCTACAAAGCCAAGAGTGTGATATATACACACTCACCTAAAGGATTATTAGGAACACCTGTTCAATTTCTCATTAATGCAATTATCTAATCAACCAATCACATGGCAGTTGCTTCAATGCAGTTAGGGATGTGGTCCTGGTCAAGACAATCTCCTGAACTCCTTCTGAACTAAATGTCAGAATGGAAAAGAAAGGTGATTTAAGCAATTTTGAGCGTGGCATGGTTGTTGGCGCCAGACGTGCCGGTCTGAGTATTTCACAATCTGCTCAGTTACTGGGATTTTCACGGAAAACCATTTCTAGGGTTTACAAAGAATGGTGTGAAAAAGTAAAAACATCCTGTATGCGGCAGTCCTGTGGGCGAAATTGCCTTGTTGATGCTAGAGGTCAGAGGAGAATGGGCCGACTGATTCAAGCTGATAGAAGAGCAACTTTGACTGAAATAACCACTCGTTACAACCAAGGCATGCAGCAAAGCATCTGTGAAGCCACAACACGCACAACCTTGAGGCGGATGGGCAACAACAGCAGAAGACCCCACCTGGTGCCACTCATCTCCATTACAAAAAAGAGGCTGGAAAAAGAGGCCACAATTTGCAAGAGCTCACCAAAATTGGACAGTTGAAGACTGGAAAAATGTTGCCTGGTTTGATGAGTCTCAATTTCTGTTGAGACATTCAGATGGTAGAGTCAGAATTTGGCATTAACAGAATGAGAACTTGTTACCACTGTGTAGGCTGGTGGTGTAATGGTGTGGGGGATGTTTTCTTGGGACACTTTAGGCCCCTTAGTGCCAATTGGGCATCGTTTAAATACCATGGTCTACCTGAGCATTGTTTCTGACTATGTCAATCCCTTTATGACCACCATTTACCCATCCTCTGATGGCTACTTATGGCAGGATAATGCACCATGTCGCAAAGCTCGAATCATTTCGAATTGGATCATCCCACAAATCCTACAAATCTCCATCAACTGCAAGATGCTATCCTATAAATATGGGCCAACATTGAATGCTTTCAGCACCTTGTTGAATCAATGCCACGTAGAATTAAGGCAGTTCTGAAGGCAAAAGTGGGTCAAACACAGTGTTAGTATGGTGTTTCTAATAATCCTTTAGGTGAGTGTATATATATTAATATTCTGTATTTTTAAATAAATGAACACCAATTAAATAGTTTTTTTCATTGTTTGTTAGGCCAGTGTACCAGACCATCTCATGCAAAAACACACAAAAAACTTGTTTGCCTGTCAAAGCTTTTATCAAGAATATTGATACATTCTGAATAACCTTTCAATATTCTTTTCTTTTATGTCATTTTGTATGTGCTACTCTTTTTGAATCAAACAACTCAACATTTAAAATTGATTGAAATTGTGCTCAAGAAAAGCATGGTTTGATGTTTAGTTATTTTTGTTATTGAACTAAAAAATAAACTAAACTACTAAAATAACTCAAAACTAGTATGTACCTAGTATGTTTAAACAAATTTTTCTAAGTTTTTAGATTTTTGTAAAATTTAAAAATCGCAGATTCCAAGCAAGATGGCTGACTTTCTGTTGGGAGGAGTCAGATAAAACCAAGTAAACTTTTGGTTTTCAAGTCACCTTGTAAAGAACGTATTTACGAGTTGAACGCCACTACAATGTCGTAAATACGAGTGGGAAGCTCAGGATTTTCTTTAAGCCCCGACCTTTACGAGTTGGGGGCGTGACATGGCGGAATACCACAATACTTAAAGGTATTTAGCAGTGATATTGTCAGGCTTTTCTATTTACAGCGAAGAAAGTTAATTGCTTGAACAGAATATGATTGCATTATAATATAACAATGCACAATGTAATGATAAAGTTTGCAGTGGCTTCATAAATTAAATAAAAACAATAAAACAAAGTGCCTGATGCATATTTCTTTGTTCTTCATTTTCTTGTACTAGAGTTTTAGAACCTTGCTGTATTTTTGTTTAATCAAGAGAAAGTACACCGCCATCTTACTCAGACGAAAGCGACTTGAACATACCTAGTACGAACTTCCAAGGAGGACTTGAACGCACCATTTGTCCCCTATAATGTCATCACCATTTGAGAAACTTTCCCACAAACAAATTACTCACAGCCTGCATTTGGGGGGTTCTATAAAGCCCTTTCGACCATGCCCAAGACTAAGCACCACATAACTTTTAAAGTTTTTACAGGTCTAATGTTCGAGCATGGCAAAGGCCTAAAAAATTGATGTATTCATAAAAATAGTAAAAGTGAACATGTCAAAAACAATAGAGCTTCAGCATCTCAAGTGAAAAATAATTGAATATTTATTATAACTACAACTTTTACAGAAAGTGCAGCAGGATTGAGTGAATACCATTCAAATCTATATGGGGCCAGATATACATAAAGACAAAACAACTAACAGATTCGCTTGAACTTGTGAAAGGTTCTCCCTCTGACCTCATAAAAAAAAAAGGCAAAAGGACCATAAACCCTTTGCCAGATCTCACTTATATTGTAATCTCAACTTCAGGTACTTGCTTCCTCTGCCAATTGAAGGACATTCACTACATTTTAGCCTTTCGGCTGTATTTCCCTCTGCACAACCAGCGGATCGACAATACCTTCTTGGTGGACATTCAAAGAATGTCCAACAAAGATGTGCACCTAGGGTGACATGGACACCTATTAATTGGTGTAGGCTAGATGAGGAAACAGACAAGCGTAGTTCGTGTATCAAGTAATACAACTGTTTTTAAAATGTTATCTCAATACTGTGTCTCATCATTACAGAAATTTGTATCATTTGCAAACACAAATCAAAGCCATTTCAAGGTCAAGATTTTCAGGTATACTTGACTAAATGTATAACAACAGAGGGGTTTCCCATATATTATATATCCACATATTCATTTTTGCGTGTGTGTGTCTGTGTTTGTGTTCAGTATCGGTATACCAGAACTAGGAAACCACTTTACACTGTTGGTAAGGTCTGCAAGAAAGTAGTGCTGTAACATTTTCTTCATATACTGACTGTAACTTTTCATAGGATAATTTCACAGGTTTTTATGTCCGTGTAAAACAATTTCATATTTATGATTCATTGAGGATCTACAATTCTATAAAAAGTATTGACATGGAGATCCTGAGGTAATTCATTAATGATTCTGAGGTGAATTATTTCTCATCTTTTCCAGCGTAGTATGAAAACATGAATTAGTTTAAAATTGTATAACAATATATAGAAGATGTGTGTCGGTTTTAATCTAAAATCTGTTAAGAGAAGCTTTTCAAAAACATGGGTCACTGGACGGCTGGACTGTTTGTATTGAGATGGTGTGAACTGTGGGGTATTTGTTTGCACTGTAAGGTTTATTGCTCACTTCTCCATTAAAAAGTTTTCAATGTAAATGTTATTTTGGGATGTCAGCAAAACGTTGGTTCTCTTCTGAGAGGTGCTCTCGTATTGCCTAAGCTAGCTTACGCAATGGGAAAGATTCATCTTTGCTGAGAAGTTGAAGCCAAAAAATTATTCCATAATTTTGTAATAATTGTCAACGCAGTTCCTCTGAGGCAGACCATGAGCGGGCTAACTAGCAGCTCATTAGCCGCGTTTCCACTGCCGGGCCGTGCTAGTGCGTGCCAGGGCCAGTCGCGTTTCCACTTGGTTCGTTCAGAGAGAAATGCACGAGTCTATGGGAGACCGGCGCTGAACCCGCGCCCAATGAGCGGCAGGCGCTCGCTCATTACGTCAGAGCCCGCCGAAAGGGGCGTGGCTTGAGTGTATAAATATGCTTTCCCTAGGCTGTTAAAACGATTCTTTCATTCTTCAGCGAGCTACACGCTTCCGCTGTCTTAGAAGAAGCCGTCGCCGTCGAAAAGGCCCCTTCTAGCGAACTTTGGAGTCTGAAAAAGCCGGCCGTCTGCCACCTTCAGCCGCCCTGCAAGCTAGCACCGTCCGACAATGTATCCTTTTTACATTCCATTTCACTTAGTAACCAAACTCCATCACACACCTGCAGGTGATAGGTGCGTCGGATAATAAGACCAGCTAGTCATTCAAGCAGATAAGGAACTCCCGCACACTATCATTACTTGCACTTTTCAATCAAGTTTATTCACACACAACGTTTCGGTCACACGACCTTCGTCAGGAGTATACAAAATGTTCAAAAACATCTCTTTTTAAATGCGTACATGACCACTCCACAGAACTCCATCTGTAAACAATTAAGCTCATTAGGAGTACATAATTAGCCCCACATCACAGACAACTACAAATTGTAATAGATTACAAAATTAGTTAAAATCACCCCGTAGATCAACAAGATAAAAAAAACAAAAAAAAAAAACACATCATTATCCAACAATATCAAATTGTACTTCCAAACAATTGTAACAGTCAGGCTCCTTAGCCACTAAAACTCATAACAAATACATAATATAGAAAAAAAAATATATATATATAACAAAATCACTATAACATTACATTAAATAATGCTTCGTCATGAATAAACTTTATTGAAAAGTGCAAGTAATGATAGTGTGCGGGAGTTCCTTATCTACATTCCATTTCACAAAAGAGCTCGAGCATCTTTATCAAGATGCCTCGAAATTTCTGCGGCTCCTGCCGCTCTCCTCTCGAGGACGGAGATCGCCACCCCATCTGCGCTCTCTGCCTCGGACTGGAGCACGCAGAGCTCGCCCTCGCCAACGGAGGATGCGACCACTGCGAGGTTCTGCCTCTGTCTTCCCTGGGGGCACGACTTCAGGCTGTCAAGACCGCTCCCGCGCCGCCTCTCTCGGAAGAAGAAACGCCTCTCCCAGAGGCCGTCGGAGCCCCCTGCGGATGTATGCGGGCCGCCGTTGCCGCCCACCGACCGCTCTCCCTCTCCGCCCCAGCCGGACATGCAGTTGCCGCCGAGTGGCCGCTCTGTCGCCTCCGACGACACCGCAGAAGAGAAGGACTCTTGTTCGCTGCACGCTTCTGATAGCGAGGACGGACTGGTCTTCAATTGGTTCTTCAGCGAGAGAGTCTGCGAGGACCCGCGCCGGGATTGAGGAGGAATTAATGCGTCTCCTCGCACAGACCGTCGATCGCCTGGGGCTCGAGTGGTCGCCTCCCCCCGAGCAACCACCGAACCGCATGGATGGGAAATTCCTCCACCGGCGCCCAGCCCCCGCCTGCAACCGGGCTGCACCATTCCTGCCAGAGCTTCACAATGAGCTCACGAAGTCCTGGAATGCCCCCCTTTCGGCGCGAAACCGCTCCGAAGTGTCCCCCTCGCTGCGCTCGGTGGACGGAGCCGCAGAGAAAGGAAAGCTATGCCGCCTGGTCGCCGCTCACCTTGCCCGCCCTCTGCTAGATGCCGTTCTTCCCCTACGCTTCCTTCGAAAGCGTGCAGAGCGACCTCCACTTTTCACGCTCGCGCTTACACTGCCGCCGGACAGGCCGCCTCAGCGCTGCACTCAATGTCTGTCTTCCAAGTGCTACAAAGCGACATCTTGTGCGAGATGGCAAGGAGCGGTAGGAACCCGCCCATCCTCTCTGATTTAAGGAGCGCGACGGACCTCTCCCTTCGCGGCACCAAAGCCACTGCACAAGCCCTGGGGAGATGTATGGCCGCCCTCTGTGTTGCTGAGAGACACTTATGGCTCACGCTCGCCGACATGGGAGACTCAGAACGTGCCGTTTTCCTCAACGCGCCTATCTCCCCGACCGGCCTCTTCGGATCTGCCGTCACGGGCATCGTTGACCGCTTCTCAGAGGTACAGCGAGCCTCCTGCCAGAACCCTGCAACAGCGCCCGCCTCAGCAGGCTCAGCATCCCCAGCGTAGACAGGGCGGCCGCCCTCGTTCTCGCTCTGACAGCCGCCGCAGACAGCTGCCTCCCCGGGGGCCTCGACCCAAGATCACGCTGAAGCCTGATCAGCAAAAGTTTGCCTAACACAGCTGAGAAAAAGGCGGCCTTCTCCCGCTGCAGCCGGACCGCCGTCAAAGCTTCGCCCTCTGCTAGTCCCCGACGCCTCGCTGACTACAGTAGTGCTCACCGCCACAAACAAGCCGGTCTCCCCGGCTACCCAGAGAATTCACAAAAAGAGCATAAAAGCCTCAGGTGTAAAAAATGTGCCCACAAGCGTGTGTTCACTCATACACACAAGCACCATATGCCCCGTGTCTCCCACAGAGCCCATTCTCACAGAGCGGCCACAGCCTGCTCTAGTAGCAGAAAACATAAACACGCCCACGAGCCCATGCGCGTGTCCCCTCTCTGCTCGCTCTGTCTCACGGCCCATAAACTTCTCTCTGAGTGCAAGTCTCGTTGCCACACACACTCGAAGCGTGCCCACACACAGTGTCCAGCACGCTATGTGCAGCAATCAGGGCAATATTGCTATCCAGCCGCTAGCCGCATGTTTCAAAGCGTGGGAAGCCATCCCCGGCATTTCCCCGTGGGTTCTAAGCATTATAAAGAATGGCTACCTATTATGGTTTCGTCATTGCCCGCCCCGTTCCCGCGTTCGACTCGAATCCGCTGTCAGCCCGGTGGCTATGAGCACGTTCCGCACAGAAATAGCGAAGCTGCTGCAGAAAGGCGAAATAGAGAGAGTTCCGCCATCTATGATCGTGTCGGGGTTTTACGGCTGTTACTTTCTTGTGCCCAAGAAAGACGGTGGCCTCAGGCCGATCTTAGATCTCAGGCTTTTGAACAAAATGCTCATGAGGAGACCGTTCAAAATGCTTACAGTCAAGAAACTCCTCGTGCACGTGCGCCAGGGGGACTGGTTCATCTCTAGACCTGAAAGATGCTTATTTTCAGATCCAGATAAATCCTCGTCACAGGCCATTCTTATGTTTCGCCTTCGAGGGTCAGGTTTATCAATAAGCCGTTCTCACGTTCGGCCTATCCTTAGCACCCCGTACTTCCACGGAGTGCGTGGATACAGCGCTCGCCCCCCTGCGGAGTCAGGGGCTGCACATACTAAACTATCTGGACGACTGGCTGATTCTAGCACAATCCCAGACGGAGCTTCTGTCGCACCGCGCAGTTCTCCTCAACCATCTGAAAGTGCTGGGACTCTCTGTCAACTGGACAAAGAGCTCTCTCCAGCCCAGTCAAACTATTTCCTTTCTAGGAATAGATTTGAACTCTATCACAATGAAGGCTCGCTTATCCACACAGTGTGCGCGCCGTGTTCAGCGTCTAGCCGCCTCCTTTTGGATGGGTACCCACACACCCCTGAAATCTTTTCAGAGGATGCTGGGTTATATGGCCTCAGCCTCCGCTGTGCTACAGCTGGGTCTCCTGCACATGCGCCCCCTTCAACTCTGGTTAAAGAGCCGCGTATCCCACCGTGAGTGGACTACGGGCCGCCAGCTTATCAAGGTTACACAGACATGTATCACTGCAACCATGGACAGTAACCGACTGAGAGGTCGGTTTCAGAGGGGTGTTACCATGGGAACCTTTTCTCACCAAAAAGTCATCTCGACAAATGCATCCAACACGGGTTGGGGTGTGGTCTGCGAGGGCTCACCGGCCGCAGGCCAGTGGTCGAGTCAGGAGAGTCCCTTACACATAAACTGTCTGGAAATGCTTGCGGTCGAGAACGCGCTTCTGCATTTCCTCCTGCACATTCAGGGCCACCACGTCCTGATCCGCTCGGACAACTTGGCCGTGGTTTCCTACATCAACCGTCAGGGCGGGGTCAGATCCAAGAATCTCTTCCATCTGACGCGCCGCATCTTAGAGTGGTCCCAGAGTCACCTGCTCTCGCTCAGAGTGACGCACGTACCGGGCCATCTGAACGACGGCCCAGACATACTGTCCAGGAACCTTGTCTCCCCCGGAGACTGGTCCCTGCACACTCAAACAGTCCGAACACTGTGGCGCCTATTCAGCAGAGCAGAGATAGATCTCTTCGCGTCAGAAGAGAACACTCACTGCCCGATATTCTTTTCGAAGAGCGAGGACGCTTTAGCCCAAGACTGGCCCCGCAGCCTGCTCTATGCTTTTCCCCCGATCCCTCTGCTACCGCAGGTCATTCAGAGAATCAGGGACACATGCCACCCAGTGCTCCTCATAGCCCCGCGCTGGGAGAATCAGATTTGGTTCCCGGAGCTCACGCAGCTGTCGCAGACAGCCCCGTGGCCCATTCCAATCAGAGCAGATCTCCTCACTCAAGCTCGCGGCACAATCTGGCATCCCCATCCACAGCGCTGGGTGCTTCATGCATGGGTGACCAACGACTACTCGTCAATTTGCCAGAAGGAGTTCTGAACACGATCAAACACGCCAGAGCAACGTCTACTAGAAAGCTCTATGCTGCAAAATGGTCTGTGTTCTCTAAATGGTGCACCGACAAAAACTTGGACCCACAGACGTGCGAGGTTTCGTCTTTGCTCGTATTCCTTCAGGAGATGCTGGATAAGGGCAGGTCCCCATCCACTCTGAAGGATTACGTGGCAGCCGTCGCGGCGTTTGTTGAACCCTGGCGCGCCCAGTCGTTCGTCAAAGACGAGCTAATCATCCGCTTCCTCAGGGGAGCCAGAAGGATAAATCCCCCTCGCCCCCCTTCGGTTCCGGTCTGGGATCTTTCTATAGTTCTCGAAGCTTTGAAAGCCCCTCCGTTCGAACCACTCGAGTCCGTGAATCTAAAATATCTCTCGCTAAAAACCGTTTTTCTGATTGCACTCGCCTCAGTAAAACGCGTGGGGGACATTCACGCGCTTTCTTCGAGCACCGCATGTCTTGAGTTTGGACCTAATGACTCAGTTGTCATTCTCAAACCTAGACATGGTTATGTTCCAAAAGCGATTGGTACCCCTTTCAGGGCGCAAGTGATTTCTCTATCTGCTATGCCTGCATCCGATAGCGAACGCGATGCCAATCTCCTCTGCCCGGTCCGGGCTCTGAGATTGTACACTACACGCGCTGCTGCGTTCAGCCACTCGGAGCAGCTGTTTGTGTCATTCGGTGGCCGCACCAAGGGTTTGGCCGCCTCAAAACAGACACTGTCTAGATGGATAGTGGACGCTATCGCCTCTGCTTACGCCTCTAAAGACCTGCCTTGCCCGCTGGGCATCAGGGCTCATTCCACTAGAGGCATGGCCTCATCGTGGGCATGGTCCTGCGGAATTTCCATTCACGAAATTTGTGCGGCCACGGGATGGGCCTCCCCATCCACTTTTGTCAGATTTTATAACTTGGAAGTCCCCGCCTTACAGGCGAAATTACTGGCGGTCTAGTACGATACAGCTCTCCTATAAGAAGCTGCACTATTGGGAGTTCTATCACAACCGGTTCGCCCTTGTGCTTCCCCTATGTGCTTATGCATTATACGATAACGGCCCGCTATGCCGGCCGCCTTATGGCCATATGCATTAGACTATAACGGCCGCTAGGCTAGCCGCCTTATTTTCTCCTTCCACCTTAATATTCCCCCGGTTTTCTCCCCTGGGATGCTTAGTGGTTACATAGCGCGCACGGCGTTGACCAGGTGTTCCCGTAGCGTAAGCTAGCTTACGCAATACGAGAGAATGAGCTATGCTAATTATTTCCCATCTGCCTTTCTGCTGTTATCTCGGGACGCTTGTCCCGAGAAAAATGGCGTTCGTCAGGTCCAGTTTTGTGTCCAGCCTCTCACGGGGATTTCGGATGCCCCAACGCCTGTGATGAGACGACTCAACGCCTGTGAAGAGACGACTCAACGCCTGCGATATGTTATGGCGCCGTTTTATTCATAAACAATATTTATATTTAATATTTATATTTAAACAATATGAATGTAAGCCAGAGGAGAACTGGCCCCCGACTGAGCCTGGGTTCTCCCAAGGTTTTTTCTCCATCCAATCTGATGGAGTTTTGGTTCCTTGCCACTGTCGCCTTGCTTTTGGCTTGCTTTGGGCTTGCTCAGTTGGGATTATTTAGTGTTTAGCAATGTTGTTGATCCTGTGTTGTGCTACTTTCATGTTATCAGTGTGAAACTGCTTTGATACAATCTGTATTGTGAAAAGCGCTATATAAATAAATGTGACTTGACTTGACTTGACTAGAACCTCTCGTAAGAGAACGAATCGGTTACCTAACGTAACCTCGGTTCTCTCTAGATGAGGGAACGAGTATTGCGTTCCCGGCCGAGCTTGCGCCACTAGCGTTTTCGCTTCACGCTGAAAG
This sequence comes from Pimephales promelas, assembly GCF_016745375.1. The sequence continues at coordinate 102,112 of NW_024121256.1, read as the reverse complement.
AAATCGTTTTAACGGCCTAGGGAAAGCATATTTAAACACTCAAGCCACGCCCCTTTCGGCGGGCTCTGACGTAATGAGCGAGTGCCTGCCACTCATTGGGCGCGGGTTCAGCGCTGCTCTCCCATAGGCTCGTGCATTTCTCTCTGAACAAACCAATGAGCCGCTAGGTAGCCCGCTCATGGTCTGCCTCAGAGGAACTGCGTTGACAATGATTACAAAATTATGGAATAATTTTTTGGCTTCAACTTCTCAGCAAAGATGAATCTTTCCCGTAGCGTAAGCTAGCTTACACAATACTCGTTCCCTCATCTAGAGAGATCCGAGGTTACGTTAGGTAACCGATTCGTTTGTTGTTAAAGGCAGCAGAAATGGAAATCAAAAACATGAAAATGACATCTGAAGTGCTTCAAACTTGGATAAAGTGGGATCACCTCAGATCAATTAATAAGCAAATACATTCAGTAATCTCAACGAATCTCACTCGTCCCGATATGGGCCGACCGACCGAGATAGGTCTAACTGCAGAACCACAGAACCATACTTCATAGCAGTGTGAGGACGACAGCGCCAGCCTAACAGCCTGATGCCGGAAGTGGGCGCGGAAAGGCATTTCCATGTTTTGGAATGTTTTAAAGTTTAAAACAACATTATTATAAGGACTTTTTTAAACGATTTAATTGAAAAAATATATTTAATTAAATTGTAGGCTATAAAAGATAAGAATTATGAATTTTCCTATTAACAAAAGACAATATTACTATTAACAAATGTTAATAGTTTTTTCAAAAGGTAAAATGATACTTTATCCATTTGGTTTGTTTGTTGAGTTAAAAGATTAACAATATAAATTGAACAGCTTAAAAAAACAAAAAACAAGGAAAACAAAGCTTGAGCATTCACAATTCTCACTTAGTCACATTTATTAGCCTATATAGTAGCCTACTTTTTACAATACATATTGTTTCTAAGCAAGTTTACAGGGATAGGAAAATAATTCAACAAAGTTTGTCTCTGCAGATCTAGAACAAAATAGTGTTATAATCCAAGTAATTTCAGTGTTGATTCATTTCTGTTGTAAAAAAGTTATTTCAGTTAATTAATCTATATCCATTCTGATGTCTTCGTCCATCTCAGTTCAGTTCTCATATAATGGTGTCATCTATCCGCGTTTCCATTACCCTTCAAATTGCGCATATTGAAATTGCAAATTGAATTCACGCACAATGGAAACACTATTTCGCAAAAACTCTCGTAAAAGAAAAAAAACTCTCGTTCTATCGTAAAAAAGTTTTTTGTTCGCATGAGGGTTTTCAGGCAATTCGAAAAAGGAATAGCCTATTGCTAAACTGCAATGGAAACAGGTTTTGCGCATTTACAATCACCTGACAATTAACACACGGTGTGTTTGGTGTCCGTGTCCGCAAATAATAATAATTATCATCATTAATATACAAAGTAAAATGTATTACTTTAGGCTATATGCAGAAGACGTTTTTATCCCAAAAAAAGGAACAAAGTAACTCGTCACATGTCATCATAATACAGAGCTAAGATTATCACAAATAAACACAAGATTTTGACGCATATCCAGTGTTTGTGCGGAGTGTGGAGCGATCACTGGATGGCAGCAGTGAATCGTGGGCAGTGGGCACGGACACTTTTTTTTCAAAAGTGGAAACAACTTAAAATACTCTATTCTGGTCATACAGAAAATAATATTACATTATTCACTACTATTTGTATTTGTGTAAACTCACAATAACAAGAAAACCTTGTGCTTTTGTAAAATAAACCACAATCAGGCGCGCTTTCATGATCTCTGTGAACTAAAGCGTGAGAACTGAAACAAAATATAGCCTATGTAGGCAAAAGCTTGAAAACGTACTTTAAAACGTACAAATTAGTATTGAAAACTAATATCTTCTGATTATGTAATAATCCGTATGAATATTGCGTTTCTCTCTATAAAGGTGCATCCGCCTTATATGGCCCACTTCCGGCATCAGACTGTCAGGCTGGCGCTGTCGTCCTCACACTGCTATGACGTATGGTTCTGCGGTTCTGCAGTTGGTTAAAGGTATAGCGGAGGATCTTTCCGAATTTTAGAGAAGACCCGCCCTCTCCAATTTTTTAAAAAAATGCACATGCACAAACACAACACTCTTGCTCCCGAGAGGGAACGTCTATTACGCCTTGCACAATTATGTTGCAAATTCTAAACTAACTCAAAAATATTCATAAAAAAGACAACATGTCAAATGCCCTTCCGTGTTTTATTTACTTATTATACTGATCGATTGAGTGACCGAGGACTCAAGACATGATATGTGCAACCCTTTATCACACGAAATACGTTCTGAGGAAACTATTTTGCAAATCGCAATTACGTTACATAGCAACATATAAGCAGTGCTATTATGTTGGTCCTTAAGTCAAGTCAAGTCAAGTCACATTTATTTATATAGCGCTTTTCACAATACAGATTGTATCAAAGCAGTTTCACACTGATAACATGAAAGTAGCACAACACAGGATCAACAACATTGCTAAACACTAAATAATCCCAACTGAGCAAGCCCAAAGCAAGCCAAAAGCAAGGCGACAGTGGCAAGGAACCAAAACTCCATCAGATTGGATGGAGAAAAAACCTTGGGAGAACCCAGGCTCAGTCGGGGGCCAGTTCTCCTCTGGCTTACATTCATATTGTTTAAATATAAATATTAAATATAAATATTGTTTATGAATAAAACGGCGCCATAACATATCGCAGGCGTTGAGTCGTCTCTTCACAGGCGTTGAGTCGTCTCATCACAGGCGTTGGGGCATCCGAAATCCCCGTGAGAGGCTGGACACAAAACTGGACCTGACGAACGCCATTTTTCTCGGGACAAGCGTCCCGAGATAACAGCAGAAAGGCAGATGGGAAATAATTAGCATAGCTGATGTTCATAATGATTTCCATTATGGGAGTCGGTGTTAGAAAACCACTATCTCACAAACTCTCCGTAACCTGAACTCTCCGCAACCCAACCATACGCGCCGACCCGCTTGACTAAGGCTGTCGAGCCCCACTGTCGCGGAAATGCGTTTCAGTGGCAAACGGTTCCGGTATGGCATAAAAGAGGACTAAAAAGTAAGCATTATGTGAATGCTTGACTAAAGAGATGCGTCTTTAATCTAGTTTTAAACTGTGTCAGCGAGTCAGAGCCTCGGACCGTATCGGGAAGGCTATTCCAGAGTTTTGGAGCTAAATGCGAGAACGCCCTCCCTCCTTTAGTGGACTTCGATATCCTAGGAATGACCAGAAGCCTTGAATTTAGTGATCTTAAGGAACGCGGTGGATTGTCGGGCGAAAGAAGGTCCGTTAAGTACATAGGTGCTAAACCATTTAGGGCTTTATAGGTTAGTAGCAGTATTTTGTAATTGATACGAAACTTAATAGGTAACCAGTGTAGAGATGATAAAATCGGTGTTATATGATCATATTTTCTTGACCTAGTAAGAACTCTAGCAACTGCATTTTGTACTAACTGTAGCTTGTTTATTGAGGATGCAGGACAACCGGCTAATAAAGCATTACAGTAATCTAGTCTCAAGGTCATGAATGCGTAAACTAATTTTTCTGCATCAGAGATAGATAGCATGTTACGTAGCTTAGCAATGTTTCTAAGGTGGGAAAAAGGCTGTTCTTGTAACATATGAATATGATTTCGAAAGACAAGTTGCGGTCTAGTATAACAGCCAGGTCTTTTACTGTAGCGGATAAAGTAACAGGACATCCGTCTATATTAAAGTTGTATTGCGAGTGGTTTTGAGAGTAGTTTTTTGGACCAATAAGTAATACCTCCGTTTTATCTGAATTTAATAGCAGGAAATTACGCGTCATCCAGCATTTTATATCTTTGAGACACTCTGTCATTTTAGATGAGTTAGTGTTTTCATCTGGTCGTGCTGAAATATATAATTGAGTGTCGTCCGCGTAACAGTGGAAATTAATTCCATGTTTTCTTATAATATTACCAAGTGGCAGCATATATATTGAGAATAGCAGAGGGCCTAAAACCGATCCTTGCGGTACTCCATAGTCTACTGACGTTATCTTTGATTTTTTATTTTTTTTATTTTAGACATATATGGACGATTTGAAATGGGTCTGTAATTTGCTAAGTTATTTGGATCTAATTGCGGTTTCTTAATGAGAGATTTTATTACTGCCAGCTTGAATATTTTTGGAACATGACCTAAAAATAAAGACGAGTTAATAATATTGAGAAGAGGCTCTTCCACTTCCACTACAGGTAACCATTAGGGATGAGCGAGTACAGCATTATCTGTATCTGTTAACCATATGAATTATATGTATCTGTACTCGGACTGGGCGGGGCCTAAACCCGGAAGTGTGTTGGGTAGTCTTGAAATGGGCGGGGCTTTAACCGGTATGTTATTTTAAGCATGCAATTGATATGGGTTGATCTGAAATTGCTATATTTATTGCTGATAAGAAATAAAACTATTTACATGACAGCATCAGCATTGAGCTTCAGATCAATGGTTTTGATCACGATAACAAACGAACTACAGAACAAGTTTTGCAACAATGAATACAACACATGTGGCTGTGTCATGAAACTGCACATGGAACATGGACAGAGGTGATCCAAACGCAGGCTTTATTAAAGAGGACAATCCAGAGACAGGTACAAGGAAACAGGCAGGGGTCAAAACCAGGTAAGCAGTCCAGATCAGCAATCAAACAATACAGGGATTAGGCAAACGGGAAGACCAGATACAGGCAGAGAGTCCAAGAACCGTGAAGCTAGGAAATACTAAGGAAACTAGAAAATACTAAACACTCGAAGCAGTCAGACACTATACACACACAATACTGAGCCCCGAACAAAGGGGAAACTCGGGCTTAAGACAGGTGAACTAAACAAGATGATAAAACACAGGTGCATGAAATAAACCATAATCAGTCCAGGGTAAAACATGAAAGAAACAATAAGCTAGGAAGGAGTGCCCCCCAGAGGCTCAAGCGGGCACTCCAGCCGCAGATCATCACATAACCCCCCCTCTAAGGAGCGGCTTCCAGACGCTCCTAGAACAATCCAGGCGGGGGCAGAGTGAAGGTGATCCCGGGGGAGGGACGGAGGGCCAGGCCCGTGCAGGGGAACGGGACCCGGACACAGGCAAGGCGGGCCTGAGCCGTGGAGCGTGGGTGACCAGGTTGGAGCAGGACGTGATGGCGGCCAGGGCGGAGCAGGGCGTGATGGCGGCCAGGGCGGAGCAGGGCGTGATGGCGGCCAGGCGGAGCAGGGCGTGATGGCGGCCAGGGCGGAGCAGGGCGTGATGGCGGCCAGGGCGGAGCAGGCCGTGAAGGGCCAGGGCGGAGCAGGGCGTGAAGGCGGCCAGGGCGGAGCAGGACGTGAAGGCGGCCAGGGCGGAGCAGGACTTGATGGCGGGGGCGGAGCAGGCTCAGGCAGAGACGAGGGCGGAGCAGACTCAGGTGCGGTCCATGTCAGTGTCGCCTCCAAGGGCCCGCAGAGTACCTAGTGCCCCCCCAAAAAAATACTTGGGGAAATTCACGGGAGGAACCTCTGGGTGGTAAACGGGTTCAGGAAAGGTCTCCCGGAGCTTGAAGGGCGCAGTCAATGTGATGTGCAGAGGCGGGGCCGGCAGGGCGAGGCGCAGAGGCGGGGCCGGCAGGGCGAGGCGCAGAGGCGGGGCCGGCAGGGCGAGGCGCAGAGGCGGGACCGGCAGAGCGAGGCGCAGAGGCGGGGGCCGCAGAGCGAGGAGTCTGGGCCGCTCACCGGGCCTGGCGAACCAAACGAGTCCTCCTTCTCCTCCTCCTGCGGCGGCGCGTCACAGGGCTAGACACACTCGCTGGACTGGACAACTCACTCACTTGAAGAGGAGATGCAGCGCTCACTTGAAGAGGAGATGCAGCGCTCACTTGAAGAGGAGATGCAGCGCTCACTTGAAGAGGAGATGCAGCGCTCACTTGAAGAGGAGATGCAGCGCTCACTTGAAGAGGAGATTCAGCGCTCACTTGAAAGAGGAGATTCAGCGCTCACTGGAAGAGGAGATTCAGCGCTCACTGGAAGAGGAGATTCAGCGCTCACTGGAAGAGGAGATTCAGCGCTCACTGGAAGAGGAGATTCAGCGCTCACTTGAAGAGGAGATTCACGCTCACTTGAAGAGGAGATTCAGCGCTCACTTGAAGAGGAGATTCAGCGCTCACTTGAAGAGGAGACACTCACTTGACTCGATTGGACCTGGACACACTTGACTCACTTGATTTGGACCTGGACACACTTGACTCACTTGATTTGGACCTGGACACACTTGACTCACTTGATTTGGACACCATTGACTCACTTGACTCGGCCGTTGACTCACTTGACGCGGCCGTTGACTCACTTGACTCGGCCGTTGACTCACTTGACTCGGCTGGCACGCGCTCAGTGGAAAACTCTTGAGGCAGGAATGCAACGGAGCTCACGTGAAGTGTTAGAACAACAGGATTCACATGTCGCGTGGGATTCGGGGGACTCCTCACCAAGTGCTGGTTCACCGGGAGACTCTAGATGCGTGGATTCAGTGGGTACCTTGTAATGCCGAATCGTCGGGTCCTCTGTGAAGCAAAAGTTCCAAGAAATCCACAGTAAAAAGCGAACCGCTCATGGAAAGGGCCAGATCAATATATTGGGAAAGAGTCCAGCTTGGACTCGGAAACGGTATATCAGAGCCGAGCGGTTCAGACAGTCCTCCCGAAGAATATCATTAAACAAAAATCATCCAGTAGGGACTGATGAGAGAGCTTCAAAAATCCATCACAAAAACCTTGAGAGGACGTTTCCTTGGCGGAGGCTACGATCTGTGCTGTGGGATCCATTGCGAGGTCCGTGTTCCTCTCAGCCGCTGGATCAGTAGTGGCTCAGTATTCTGTCATGAAACTGCACATGGAACATGGACAGAGGTGATCCAAACGCAGGCTTTATTAAAGAGGACAATCCAGAGACAGGTACAAGGAAAACAGGCAGGGTCAAAACCAGGTAAGCAGTCCAGATCAGCAATCAAACAATACAGGGATTAGGCAAACGGAAGACCAGATACAGGCAGAGAGTCCAGGAACCGTTGAAGCTAGGAAATACTAAGGAAACTAGAAAATACTAAACACTCGAAGCAGTCAGAACACTATACACACACAATACTGAGCCCGAACAAAGGGAAACTCGGGCTTAAGACAGGTGAACTAAACAGATGATTAAACACAGGTGCATAAATAAAACAATAATCAGTCCAGGGTAAAACATGAAAGAAACAATAAGCTAGGAAGGAGTGCCCCCCAGAGGCTCAAGCGGGCACTCCAGCCGCAGATCATCACAGGCTGCAATTATGAAGTAAAATGTATAATGAACAAGAGTTTTCATCTCAACTACGTCTGGGTGATATGGACCAAAAGTCATATCACGATATAGGCTATTTAGGCTGAATTTCGATATACAAAATATATCCCGATATTTTTTCTGCAAAGTGAAAGCAAATGTTCAGTCAAAGCCAAATATGACATGTCACAAGTAGTTTTATTGAAACTTGAACATTTGTTAAAGGGCACCTATTATGGAAAATTCACTTTTACATGGTGTTTGAACATAAATGTGTGTTGGCAGTGTGTGAGCAAAACCACCCTAGAATGATAAAAATCCACCCAGTGTTTTTTTACAATCTCAATAAATCATATGCACTGCCTCAGAACGAGCTGTTCTGAGATTCAGCTCTTTGTGACGTAGAACGGGAGACAGGGGGTTGATTGACAGTGTGGCTGTGGCCTAGACCCCGCCCTCGGTGATCTGTACACATCATCCTCCATTACCTGTTTATGTCTCTTGGAAACATAAGTGTTCTGTCGTGGACTCGTGGGTTAATCCTGTTGTTGTGGCTTAAAAGTTAATCCTCAACTGTGGATCGTCATCTACTGTTTGCGATCCACCGTCACATCCAGTAACAGTAAGTGTGTTTTATGATTTTTAGCAAATAGTCTTTTCAGTCAATGTCAGCCAATTCAACAACAAATGCGTCTAAAGTTGTTTGTCGTCGTAGGATGTCTGTGTAGGCTATATAATTTAAACCTTGTTTGTATAGTGTGTAACCATACGTTTATATATATTTAAAGATATTGTATTAAAAACTGCATATATGTTGTTGTTCTGTATGTTAGCCATCTCCTCACATTTGCCACATAAGCACCCGTATGGCAAGTAAACATGACGCCACAGGTCCCCGTCCCTCGCATAAATGTAATTTCGCTTGTACGTAGCAAACTTTATCACAGTATGTGTATGTAATTCAAAAAAATATGCGCTAGCATTAGTGTTTATGTGTGTCTGTGTGTGTGTGTGTTACATGCCCATCATTTCAAAGGAACACGATTACAACGCTAAAGTACATAAATGTATCAAATAACCATACCGAGACGTACTGGTCCATTCTCATTTGTGTTTATTCTGCCGGAGTCTCTTCGTGCTATTTATATATTCCGATTCAAACGTACGCTGAATGACATTCAAAACAGCGCGTCTCTCACTCTCTCAGCCCTTCTGCTTAAAAAAAGAACACAAAGAAGAATAGGGGCATTAAGGGGTTAATATAGAAACGACAGTTACCATGGTGAATAGTGAATACACAATACTAACAAGAACTGTTTATGAAACATGGAAACTGCTCCTGGTGAATAGAATGAAAATCATAACTGCATTTCTTTTTTTCGTGTAATTTACAACGTAACGGTGTTGCATGCTCGTTATAGTTTCTTTTGCACTTTATATACAGTGAGGCGATCCAGCGCGTGCTATACGACTAACGTTACAGTATAACGGCTGACAGGACAGAAAGTCAGTTTTGCTGAGGTGAAAGACTTTATTTCATAACATAAAATGCTTTAATCAAGCACGCAAAGTGGAAAAGGAGTGGCTGGGGCGCGGGGAGCAGTGCAGAGAGCTCTGGGTCAGCACTCAGCAGCTTGCTTGGAGCAAGGATCACAGCGCAAACCTGAACTAGCCTATATCGATATGCAATATGGTCTAATTACATATCAAATTTAAAAAAATATATATATTCTTTATATTGATATATCGCTCAGCCTTAATCTCAACATAACTTTTTTTTATTTTTTTTTTTTTATCCGAGCACAGATATTGACTCGTATTACTCGTATAATATTCGTACTCGACCAAAAGTGCTTTATACGTACCGGATACTCGTTTCAGCCGAATATCCGGCTCAACTCTAGTAACCATTACAGGTATATATATTATATCTTTTCCTCCCAGCTAACAGTTAATTATTGTGTAACATCATTAGTAACAGCACATAAACCTTTTAGAACAGGTTCCCAGGTCTTCTTAAAAGTTTTAAGGAATCCTGAAAGCAAAAATCTTAACTTCTCAAGGTTTATACAGCTAAAAACTTCTTGGATCCACCTGTCGGGCGATGGGGGAGTCACATGTTTCCATTTGAGAAGAATGGCTGCTCTAGCTAAAAGAGGAATAAAGGCAATAACCTGGTATGAGATTAGACAAGTCAGGTCTCGAAGGAATGCCAAAAAGAGCAGTCAGGGGGTTGGGGTCCAACTCTATGTTAAGAGCATTATTAAGTGTATCAAAAACATTGGACCAAAAGTCTGTCATCCGAGCACAGCTCCAGAACATATGAAGATTAGCAGGAGCCTGCTTACAATGATGCATCATTGTAAGCACAAGCATCACTCATATCTGAGAAAATTTTTGCCAATCTGGCATTGGTTAGATGGTACATCGGTGGAGCACCTTACATTGCAATTAACCATGTCTGGAAGAGCAATGACTAATCTTAGGACTTCGCCCCATATTGACCATTGGTAATAGAAACACCCAAGTCATTCTCCCACACTCTCTCAGAGAAACAGAGGTCTATATTAAGTGTACTTAT
>NW_024121256.1:48028-91643 GCF_016745375.1 Pimephales promelas | reverse complement strand
CCCCTTCGGTTCCGGTCTGGGATCTTTCTATAGTTCTCGAAAGCTTTGAAAGCCCCTCCGTTCGAACCACTCGAGTCGTGAATCTAAAATATCTCTCGCTAAAAACGTTTTTCTGATTGCACTCGCCTCAGTAAAACGCGTGGGGGACATTCACGCGCTTTCTTCGAGCACCGCATGTCTTGAGTTTGGACCTAATGACTCAGTTGTCATTCTCAAACCTAGACATGGTTATGTTCCAAAAGCGATTGGTACCCCTTTCAGGCGCAAGTGATTTCTCTATCTGCTATGCCTGCATCGATAGCCGAACGCGATGCCAATCTCCTCTGCCCGGTCCGGGCTCTGAGATTGTACACTACACGCGCTGCTGCGTTCAGCCACTCGGAGCAGCTGTTTGTGTCATTCGGTGGCCGCACAAGGGTTTGGCCGCCTCAAAACAGACACTGTCTAGATGGATAGTGGACGCTATCGCCTCTGCTTACGCCTCTAAAGACCTGCCTTGCCCGCTGGCATCAGGGCTCATCCACTAGAGGCATGGCCTCATCGTGGGCATGTCCTGCGGAATTTCCATTCACGACATTTGTGCGGCCACGGATGGGCCTCCCCATCCACTTTTGTCAGATTTTATAACTTGGAAGTCCCCGCTTACAGGCGAAATTACTGGCGGTCTAGTACGATACAGCTCTCCTATAAGAAGCTGCACTATTGGGAGTTCTATCACAACCGGTTCGCCCTTGTGCTTCCCCTATGTGCTTATGCATTATACGATAACGGCCCGCTATGCCGGCCGCCTTATGGCCATATGCATTAGACTATAACGGCCGCTAGGCTAGCCGCCTTATTTTCTCCTTCCACCTTAATATTTCCCCCGGTTTTCTCCCCTGGGATGCTTAGTGGTTACATAGCGCGCACGGCGTTGACCAGGTGTTCCCGTAGCGTAAGCTAGCTTACGCAATACGAGAGAATGAGCTATGCTAATTATTTCCCATCTGCCTTTCTGCTGTTATCTCGGGACGCTGTGTCCGAGAAAAATGGCGTTCGTTCAGGTCCAGTTTTGTGTCCAGCCTCTCACGGGGATTTCGGATGCCCCAACGCCTGTGATGAGACGACTCAACGCCTGTGAAAGACGACTCAACGCCTGCGATATGTTATGGCGCCGTTTTATTCATAAACAATATTTTATATTTAATATTTATATTTAAACAATATGAATGTAAGCCAGAGGAGAACTGGCCCCCGACTGAGCCTGGGTTCTCCCAAGGTTTTCTCCATCCAATCTGATGGAGTTTTGGTTCCTTGCCACTGTCGCCTTGCTTTTGGCTTGCTTTGGGCTTGCTCAGTTGGGATTATTTAGTGTTTAGCAATGTTGTTGATCCTGTGTTGTGCTACTTTCATGTTATCAGTGTGAAACTGCTTTGATACAATCTGTATTGTGAAAAGCGCTATATAAATAAATGTGACTTGACTTGACTTGACTAGAACCTCTCGTAAGAGAACGAATCGGTTACCTAACGTAACCTCGGTTCTCTCTAGATGAGGGAACGAGTATTGCGTTCCCGGCCGAGCTTGCGCCACTAGCGTTTTCGCTTCACGCTGAAAGAAATCGTTTTAACGGCCTAGGGAAAGCATATTTAAACACTCAAGCCACGCCCCTTTCGGCGGGCTCTGACGTAATGAGCGAGTGCCTGCACTCATTGGGCGCGGGGTTCAGCGCTGCTCTCCCATAGGCTCGTGCATTTCTCTCTGAACAAACCAATGAGCCGCTAGGTAGCCCGCTCATGGTCTGCCTCAGAGGAACTGCGTTGACAATGATTACAAAATTATGGAATAATTTTTTGGCTTCAACTTCTCAGCAAAGATGAATCTTTCCCGTAGCGTAAGCTAGCTTACACAATACTCGTTCCCTCATCTAGAGAGATCCGAGGTTACGTTAGGTAACCGATTCGTTTGTTGTTAAAGGCAGCAGAAATGGAAATCAAAAACATGAAAATGACATCTGAAGTGCTTCAAACTTGGATAAAGTGGGATCACCTCAGATCAATTAATAAGCAAATACATTCAGTAATCTCAACGAATCTCACTCGTCCCGATATGGGCCGACCGACCGAGATAGGTCTAACTGCAGAACCGCAGAACATACTTCATAGCAGTGTGAGGACGACAGCGCCAGCCTAACAGCCTGATGCCGGAAGTGGGCGCGGAAAGGCATTTCCATGTTTTGGAATGTTTTAAAGTTTAAAACAACATTATTATAAGGACTTTTTTAAACGATTTAATTGAAAAAATATATTTAATTAAATTGTAGGCTATAAAAGATAAGAATTATGAATTTTCCTATTAACAAAAGACAATATTACTATTAACAAATGTTAATAGTTTTTTCAAAAGGTAAAATGATACTTTATCCATTTGGTTTGTTTGTTGAGTTAAAAGATTAACAATATAAATTGAACAGCTTAAAAAAACAAAAAACAAGGAAAACAAAGCTTGAGCATTCACAATTCTCACTTAGTCACATTTATTAGCCTATATAGTAGCCTACTTTTTACAATACATATTGTTTCTAAGCAAGTTTACAGGGATAGGAAAATAATTCAACAAAGTTTGTCTCTGCAGATCTAGAACAAAATAGTGTTATAATCCAAGTAATTTCAGTGTTGATTCATTTCTGTTGTAAAAAAGTTATTTCAGTTAATTAATCTATATCCATTCTGATGTCTTCGTCCATCTCAGTTCAGTTCTCATATAATGGTGTCATCTATCCGCGTTTCCATTACCCTTCAAATTGCGCATATTGAAATTGCAAATTGAATTCACGCACAATGGAAACACTATTTCGCAAAAACTCTCGTAAAAGAAAAAAAACTCTCGTTCTATCGTAAAAAAGTTTTTATGTTCGCATGAGGGTTTTCAGGCAATTCGAAAAAGGAATAGCCTATTGCTAAACTGCAATGGAAACAGGTTTTGCGCATTTACAATCACCTGACAATTAACACACGGTGTGTTTGGTGTCCGTGTCCGCAAATAATAATAATTATCATCATTAATATACAAAGTAAAATGTATTACTTTAGGCTATATGCAGAAGACGTTTTTATCCCAAAAAAAGGAACAAAGTAACTCGTCACATGTCATCATAATACAGAGCTAAGATTATCACAAATAAACACAAGATTTTGACGCATATCCAGTGTTTGTGCGGAGTGTGGAGCGATCACTGGATGGCAGCAGTGAATCGTGGGCAGTGGGCACGGACACTTTTTTTTCAAAAGTGGAAACAACTTAAAATACTCTATTCTGGTCATACAGAAAATAATATTACATTATTCACTACTATTTGTATTTGTGTAAACTCACAATAACAAGAAAACCTTGTGCTTTTGTAAAATAAACCACAATCAGGCGCGCTTTCATGATCTCTGTGAACTGAAGCGTGAGAACTGAAACAAAATATAGCCTATGTAGGCAAAAGCTTGAAAACGTACTTTAAAACGTACAAATTAGTATTGAAAACTAATATCTTCTGATTATGTAATAATCCGTATGAATATTGCGTTTCTCTCTATAAAGGTGCATCCGCCTTATATGGCCCACTTCCGGCATCAGACTGTCAGGCTGGCGCTGTCGTCCTCACACTGCTATGACGTATGGTTCTGCGGTTCTGCAGTTGGTTAAAGGTATAGCGGAGGATCTTTCCGAATTTTAGAGAAGACCCGCCCTCTCCAATTTTTAAAAAAAATGCACATGCACAAACACAACACTCTTGCTCCCGAGAGGGAACGTCTATTACGCCTTGCACAATTATGTTGCAAATTCTAAACTAACTCAAAAATATTCATAAAAAAGACAACATGTCAAATGCCCTTCCGTGTTTTATTTACTTATTATACTGATCGATTGAGTGACCGAGGACTCAAGACATGATATGTGCAACCCTTTATCACACGAAATACGTTCTGAGGAAACTATTTTGCAAATCGCAATTACATTACATAGCAACATATAAGCAGTGCTATTATGTTGGTCCTTAAGTCAAGTCAAGTCAAGTCACATTTATTTATATAGCGCTTTTCACAATACAGATTGTATCAAAGCAGCTTCACAGTGATAACATGAAAGTAGTACAACACAGATCAATAATACTGCTAAACACTAAATAACCCCAACTGAGCAAGCCAAAAGCAAGCCAAAAGCAAGGCGACAGTGGCAAGGAACCAAAACTCCATCAGATTGGATGGAGAAAAAACCTTGGGAGAACCCAGGCTCAGTCGGGGGCCAGTTCTCCTCTGGCTTACATTTATATTGTTTATATATAAATAATAAATATAAATATTGTTTATGCATAAAACGGCGCCATAACATATCGCAGGCGTTGAGTCGTCTCCTCACAGGCGTTGGTCCTCTCATCGCAGGCGTTGGGGCATCCGAATCCCCGTGAGAGGCTGGAGACAAAACTGGACCTGACGAACGCCATTTTTCTCAGGACAAGTGTCCCGAGATAACAGCAGAAAGGCAGATGGGAAATAATTAGCATAGCTGATGTTCATAATGATTTCCATTATACGGGAGTCGGTGTTAGAAAACCACTATCTCACAAACTCTCCGTAACCTGAACTCTCCGCAACCCAACCATACGCGCCGACCCGCTTGACTAAGGCTGTCGAGCCCCACTGTCGCGGAAATGCGTTTCAGTGGCAAACGGTTCCGGTATGGCATAAAAGAGGACTAAAAAGTAAGCATTATGTGAATGCTTGACTAAAGAGATGCGTCTTTAATCTAGTTTTAAACTGTGTCAGCGAGTCAGAGCCTCGGACCGTATCGGGAAGGCTATTCCAGAGTTTTGGAGCTAAATGCGAGAACGCCCTCCCTCCTTTAGTGGACTTCGATATCCTAGGAATGACCAGAAGCCTTGAATTTAGTGATCTTAAGGAACGCGGTGGATTGTCGGGCGAAAGAAGGTCCGTTAAGTACATAGGTGCTAAACCATTTAGGGCTTTATAGGTTAGTAGCAGTATTTTGTAATTGATACGAAACTTAATAGGTAACCAGTGTAGAGATGATAAAATCGGTGTTATATGATCATATTTTCTTGACCTAGTAAGAACTCTAGCAACTGCATTTTGTACTAACTGTAGCTTGTTTATTGAGGATGCAGGACAACCGGCTAATAAAGCATTACAGTAATCTAGTCTCAAGGTCATGAATGCGTAAACTAATTTTTCTGCATCAGAGATAGATAGCATGTTACGTAGCTTAGCAATGTTTCTAAGGTGGAAAAAGGCTGTTCTTGTAACATATGAAATATGATTTTCGAAAGACAAGTTGCGGTCTAGTATAACAGCCAGGTCTTTTACTGTAGCGGATAAAGTAACAGGACATCCGTCTATATTAAAGTTGTATTGCGAGTGGTTTTGAGAGTAGTTTTTTGGACCAATAAGTAATACCTCCGTTTTATCTGAATTTAATAGCAGGAAATTACGCGTCATCCAGCATTTTATATCTTTGAGACACTCTGTCATTTTAGATGAGTTAGTGTTTTCATCTGGTCGTGCTGAAATATATAATTGAGTGTCGTCCGCGTAACAGTGGAAATTAATTCCATGTTTTCTTATAATATTACCAAGTGGCAGCATATATATTGAGAATAGCAGAGGGCCTAAAACCGATCCTTGCGGTACTCCATAGTCTACTGACGTTATCTTTGATTTTTTATTTTTTTTATTTTTTATTTTAGACATATATGGACGATTTGAAATGGGTCTGTAATTTGCTAAGTTATTTGGATCTAATTGCGGTTTCTTAATGAGAGATTTTATTACTGCCAGCTTGAATATTTTTGGAACATGACCTAAAAATAAAGACGAGTTAATAATATTGAGAAGAGGCTCTTCCACTTCCACTACAGGTAACCATTAGGGATGAGCGAGTACAGCATTATCTGTATCTGTTAACCATATGAATTATATGTATCTGTACTCGGACTGGGCGGGGCCTAAACCCGGAAGTGTGTTGGGTAGTCTTGAAATGGGCGGGGCTTTAACCGGTATGTTATTTTAAGCATGCAATTGATATGGGTTGATCTGAAATTGCTATATTTATTGCTGATAAGAAATAAAACTATTTACATGACAGCATCAGCATTGAGCTTCAGATCAATGGTTTTGATCACGATAACAAACGAACTACAGAACAAGTTTTGCAACAATGAATACAACACATGTGGCTGTGTCATGAAACTGCACATGGAACATGGACAGAGGTGATCCAAACGCAGGCTTTATTAAAGAGGACAATCCAGAGACAGGTACAAGGAAACAGGCAGGGGTCAAAACCAGGTAAGCAGTCCAGATCAGCAATCAAACAATACAGGGATTAGGCAAACGGGAAGACCAGATACAGGCAGAGAGTCCAGGAACCGTGAAGCTAGGAAATACTAAGGAAACTAGAAAATACTAAACACTCGAAGCAGTCAGACACTATACACACACAATACTGAGCCCCGAACAAAGGGGAAACTCGGGCTTAAGACAGGTGAACTAAACAAGATGATAAAACACAGGTGCATGAAATAAACCATAATCAGTCCAGGGTAAAACATGAAAGAAACAATAAGCTAGGAAGGAGTGCCCCCAGAGGCTCAAGCGGGCACTCCAGCCGCAGATCATCACATAACCCCCCCTCTAAGGAGCGGCTTCCAGACGCTCCTAGAACAATCCAGGCGGGGGCAGAGTGAAGGTGATCCCGGGGGAGGGACGGAGGGCCAGGCCCGTGCAGGGGAACGGGACCCGGACACAGGCAAGGCGGGCCTGAGCCGTGGAGCGTGGGTGACCAGGTTGGAGCAGGACGTGATGGCGGCCAGGGCGGAGCAGGGCGTGATGGCGGCCAGGGCGGAGCAGGGCGTGATGGCGGCCAGGGCGGAGCAGGGCGTGATGGCGGCCAGGGCGGAGCAGGGCGTGATGGCGGCCAGGGCGGAGCAGGCCGTGAAGGCGGCCAGGGCGGAGCAGGGCGTGAAGGCGGCCAGGGCGGAGCAGGACGTGAAGGCGGCCAGGGCGGAGCAGGACTTGATGGCGGCCAGGGCGGAGCAGGCTCAGGCAGAGACGAGGGCGGAGCAGACTCAGGTGCGGTCCATGTCAGTGTCGCCTCCAAGGGCCCCGCAGAGTACCTAGTGCCCCCCCAAAAAAATACTTGGGGAAATTCACGGGAGGAACCTCTGGGTGGTAAACGGGTTCAGGAAAGGTCTCCCGGAGCTTGAAGGGCGCAGTCAATGTGATGTGCAGAGGCGGGGCCGGCAGGGCGAGGCGCAGAGGCGGGGCCGGCAGGGCGAGGCGCAGAGGCGGGGCCGGCAGGGCGAGGCGCAGAGGCGGGACCGGCAGAGCGAGGCGCAGAGGCGGGGCCGGCAGAGCGAGGAGTCTGGGCCCGCTCACCGGGGCCTGGCGAACCAAACGAGTCCTCCTTCTCCTCCTCCTGCGGCGGCGCGTCACAGGGCTAGACACACTCGCTGGACTGGACAACTCACTCACTTGAAGAGGAGATGCAGCGCTCACTTGAAGAGGAGATGCAGCGCTCACTTGAAGAGGAGATGCAGCGCTCACTTGAAGAGGAGATGCAGCGCTCACTTGAAGAGGAGATGCAGCGCTCACTTGAAGAGGAGATTCAGCGCTCACTTGAAGAGGAGATTCAGCGCTCACTGGAAGAGGAGATTCAGCGCTCACTGGAAGAGGAGATTCAGCGCTCACTGGAAGAGGAGATTCAGCGCTCACTGGAAGAGGAGATTCAGCGCTCACTTGAAGAGGAGATTCAGCGCTCACTTGAAGAGGAGATTCAGCGCTCACTTGAAGAGGAGATTCAGCGCTCACTTGAAGAGGAGATACACTCACTTGACTCGATTTGGACCTGGACACACTTGACTCACTTGATTTGGACCTGGACACACTTGACTCACTTGATTTGGACCTGGACACACTTGACTCACTTGATTTGGACACACTTGACTCACTTGACTCGGCCGTTGACTCACTTGACGCGGCCGTTGACTCACTTGACTCGGCCGTTGACTCACTTGACTCGGCTGGCACGCGCTCAGTGGAAAACTCTTGAGGCAGGAATGCAACGGAGCTCACGTGAAGTGTTAGAACAACAGGATTCACATGTCGCGTGGATTCGGGGGACTCCTCACCAAGTGCTGGTTCACCGGGAGACTCTAGATGCGTGGATTCAGTGGGTACCTTGTAAAATGCCGAATCGTCGGGTCCTCTGTGAAGCAAAAGTTCCAAGAAATCCACAGTAAAAAGCGAACCGCTCATGGAAAGGGCCAGATCAATATATTGGGAAAGAGTCCAGCTTGGACTCGGAAACGGTATATCAGAGCCGAGCGGTTCAGACAGTCCTCCCCGAAAGAATATCATTAAACAAAAATCATCCAAGTAGGACTGATGAGAGAGCTTCAAAAAATCCATCACAAAAACCTTGAGAGGACGTTCTCCTTGGCGGAGGCATACGATCTGTGCTGTGGGATCCATTGCGAGGTCCGTGTTCCTCTCAGCCGCTGGATCAGTAGTGGCTCAGTATTCTGTCATGAAACTGCACATGGAACATGGACAGAGGTGATCCAAACGCAGGCTTTATTAAAGAGGACAATCCAGAGACAGGTACAAGGAAACAGGCAGGGGTCAAAACCAGGTAAGCAGTCCAGATCAGCAATCAAACAATACAGGGATTAGGCAAACGGGAAGACCAGATACAGGCAGAGAGTCCAGGAACCGTGAAGCTAGGAAATACTAAGGAAACTAGAAAATACTAAACACTCGAAGCAGTCAGACACTATACACACACAATACTGAGCCCCGAACAAAGGGGAAACTCGGGCTTAAGACAGGTGAACTAAACAAGATGATAAAACACAGGTGCATAAAATAAAACAATAATCAGTCCAGGGTAAAACATGAAAGAAACAATAAGCTAGGAAGGAGTGCCCCCCAGAGGCTCAAGCGGGCACTCCAGCCGCAGATCATCACAGGCTGCAATTATGAAGTAAAATGTAATGAACAAGAGTTTTCATCTCAACTACGTCTGGGTGATATGGACCAAAAGTCATATCACGATATAGGCTATTTAGGCTGAATTTCGATATACAAAATATATCCCGATATTTTTTCTGCAAAGTGAAAGCAAATGTTCAGTCAAAGCCAAATATGACATGTCACAAGTAGTTTTATTGAAACTTGAACATTTGTTAAAGGGCACCTATTATGGAAAATTCACTTTTACATGGTGTTTGAACATAAATGTGTGTTGGCAGTGTGTGAGCAAAACCACCCTAGAATGATAAAAATCCACCCAGTGGTTTTTTTACAATCTCAATAAATCATATGCACTGCCTCAGAACGAGCTGTTCTGAGATTCAGCTCTTTGTGACGTAGAACGGGAGACAGGGGGTTGATTGACAGTGTGGCTGTGGCCTAGACCCCGCCCTCGGTGATCTGTACACATCATCCTCCATTACCTGTTATGTCTCTTGGAAACATAAGTGTTCTGTCGTGGACTCGTGGGTTAATCCTGTTGTTGTGGCTTAAAAGTTAATCCTCAACTGTGGATCGTCATCTACTGTTTGCGATCCACCGTCACATCCAGTAACAGTAAGTGTGTTTTATGATTTTTGAGCAAATAGTCTTTTCAGTCAATGTCAGCCAATTCAACAACAAATGCGTCTAAAGTTGTTGTCGTCGTAGGATGTCTGTGTAGGCTATATAATTTAAACCTTGTTTGTATAGTGTGTAACCATACGTTTATATATATTTAAAGATATTGTATTAAAAACTGCATATATGTTGTTGTTCTGTATGTTAGCCATCTCCTCACATTTGCCACATAAGCACCCGTATGGCAAGTAAACATGACGCCACAGGTCCCCGTCCCTCGCATAAATGTAATTTCGCTTGTACGTAGCAAACTTTATCACAGTATGTGTATGTAATATCAAAAAAATATGCGCTAGCATTAGTGTTTATGTGTGTCTGTGTGTGTGTGTGTTACATGCCCATCATTTCAAAGGGAACACGATTACAACGCTAAAGTACATAAATGTATCAAATAACCATACCGAGACGTACTGGTCCATTCTCATTTGTGTTTATTCTGCCGGAGTCTCTTCGTGCTATTTATATATTCCGATTCAAACGTACGCTGAATGACATTCAAAACAGCGCGTCTCTCACTCTCTCAGCCCTTCTGCTTAAAAAAAGAACACAAAGAAGAATAGGGGCATTAAGGGGTTAATATAGAAACGACAGTTACCATGGTGAATAGTGAATACACAATACTAACAAGAACTGTTTATGAAACATGGAAACTGCTCCTGGTGAATAGAATGAAAATCATAACTGCATTTCTTTTATTTCGTGTAATTTACAACGTAACGGTGTTGCATGCTCGTATAGTTTCTTTTGCACTTTATATACAGTGAGGCGATCCAGCGCGTGCTATACGACTAACGTTACAGTATAACGGCTGACAGGACAGAAAGTCAGTTTTGCTGAGGTGAAAGACTTTATTTCATAACATAAAATGCTTTAATCAAGCACGCAAAGTGGAAAAGGAGTGGCTGGGGCGCGGGGAGCAGTGCAGAGAGCTCTGGGTCAGCACTCAGCAGCTTGCTTGGAGCAAGGATCACAGCGCAAACCTGAACTAGCCTATATCGATATGCAATATGGTCTAATTACATATCAAATTTAAAAAATATATATATTCTTTATATTGATATATCGCTCAGCCTTAATCTCAACATAACTTTTTTTTATTTTTTATTTTTTTATCCGAGCACAGATATTGACTCGTATTACTCGTATAATATTCGTACTCGACAAAAGTGCTTTATACGTACCGGATACTCGTTTCAGCCGAATATCCGGCTCAACTCTAGTAACCATTACAGGTATATATTATATCTTTTCCTCCCAGCTAACAGTTAATTATTGTGTAACATCATTAGTAACAGCACATAAACCTTTTAGAACAGGTTCCCAGGTCTTCTTAAAAGTTTTAAGGAATCCTGAAAGCAAAAATCTTAACTTCTCAAGGTTTATACAGCTAAAAACTTCTTGGATCCACCTGTCGGGCGATGGGGGAGTCACATGTTTCCATTTGAGAAGAATGGCTGCTCTAGCTAAAAGAGGAATAAAGGCAATAACCTGGTGAGATGAGATAGACAAGTCAGGTCTCGAAGGAATGCCAAAAAGAGCAGTCAGGGGGTTGGGGTCCAACTCTATGTTAAGAGCATTATTAAGTGTATCAAAAACATTGGACCAAAAGTCTGTCATCCGAGCACAGCTCCAGAACATATGAAGATTAGCAGGAGCCTGCTTACAATGATGCATCATTGTAAGCACAAGCATCACTCATATCTGAGAAAATTTTTGCCAATCTGGCATTGGTTAGATGGTACATCGGTGGAGCACCTTACATTGCAATTAACCATGTCTGGGAAGAGCAATGGACTAATCTTAGGACTTCGCCCCATATTGACCATTGGTAATAGAAACACCCAAGTCATTCTCCCACAACTCTCTCAGAGAAACAGTAGGGTCTATATTAAGTGTACTTATTAAGTTGTAAATAACTGAAATTAGATGTTTCTGGCCAGCACCTAAAGTGAGAAAATGATAAAGAGGGCATTCAGGTGTACGGTTAGGAAAGTGGGGAAACAGCTTCTGAACAAAGTGTCTAATCTGGAAGAAGTGAAACAAATGACTATTGGGCAGATTGTGCTTAGCGGAAAAAGATAGAAATGATGCAGACCCCATCTTCATAAAAATCATTCAGCTTGACAAGTCTGTTAAGAGACCAGATTCGAAAAGCAGGGTCAGAGCAAGATGAAGATGAGCAGAAAAGAGGATTATTTAAGATGTATGAATAGAATTTGTGTGTAAACCAAAATGTTTCCTAAACTGGACCCAAATTTTGATAGTGTTAACTGGATTAGTTGATATTTTACTAATAGCTAAGGGAAGTTGTGAACAAATAGCAGAATAGAAAGTACCTTTCACTGAGGCAATCTCTGAATGGATACAAGGGGGGCATTTATCAGTGTGGGCAGAAATGTTCCAATAAAGAATTTTATTAATATTACAAGCCCATTAATATTGTTGAAAGTTTGGAAGTGGAAGTCTTCCTTTAGACTTGGGGAGCTGAAGAACTGATTTATTGAGTCACGCCGGTTTATTCCCCCAGATAACTGAATGCAAAATACCATCAAACTTAGTAAAAAAAAAAGACTTATTAATGCAAATTGGAATATGTTGCGAAGAGATAAAGGAATTTGGGTAAAATAACCATTTTAACTAGATTAATACGACCCACAAGAGACAAACAGGAAGAACGGTCAGTAAACAGGAAGAACGGTCAATATGTTAATGTTTTACTCAAGACAAATCTGTTCAAAAAGGCCTGACCACCAAGAGGTCTGACCACCCTTTGATCCCCTGACAAAGATGTTTCACAGACCTCTTCCCCCACGAGTCGAACATACCATGACCTCACTGTTGAGATCTGAGATCTCACACATAAGATCATTAAAACTCAAACAGAATAATTCTTGGACTCATAACCAAACTACATGAGTTTATGTGTTTCTAAAGTTCATATGTTGATGTATTTTGCTTATACCACATATTAATCATATGTAATTGTTGTAATTGTTGTTAACTATTAACTATTGTGATTGTTTATAACTCTAGAGTGTGAATGCCTCGTTTCCAATCAAAAGAATCGTATTCTCTTAATTCAAAAGATGGCTTGATTGAAATATGTGTAAATGCTTTGTATGATTAAAATAATCTCTAATGTTAAACTGAGTTCTCTTGTTTCTCTGCTAAGTGCGGGAGAACCAGGCAGATCACAAGATAGTGATAAGCAAAAAGTCAGATCCACCTCCTACAATTATACCATTGTCCCACTGGCCAGAAGTTTCTGGGAGGTTGGACTGAGTTTTAAGTTAAAGATCTGAACAAAGGAGTGTGGTGGAAAATTTAAAACTGAATATTAAGCTAACCATGTTTTGACATTTGACCTCATATAACCAGCTGAGTACCTGAGACAATGTACTAAGCCATTCTGTACTTCAGATGAATGTATGTGTGTCAAACACCTGACTGTGTATAAATAAAAAATATGGGAAATGGAACTAGACAGATGACTAAGTTAGAAACATTAAAACAAAGTCTCCTCTACCCAGTAACAAAACAGTGTACCTATGAAGAACTAATGAAATTAATGTCATTATGGCATACCTCCATATTGTATAAAAACTGTTGTATCAGTGTTTTCGGGGGGATTCTCAATGGAATTTGTCTGAGATCCACCGGCCTTGTTTTTACTTGGGAAGTTCTCTGAGTATTGCTCGAGAACTCTCCTGGCCGTAATTAAAAGCATTGAAAGGACATTTGCTGGAGTCTGTCTGTTATTTAAGCTGCGCAGCAAGAACAAGTAAGTTAGAATTATTAGTACCTGGCAGGACGTCGACTGTAGATGCACCAGGGTTATAGGATTAGTACCCAGCAGGACGTCGACTGTAGACGCGCTAGGGTTATAGGATTAGTACCCGGCAGGTCGTTGACTGTAGACGCGCTAGGGTAGGTTTATAGCTCAGCAGGACGTCGACTGTAGACGTGCTGAGGTAAAAGTATAAGACTTGGCCAACTAGAGTGAGTATTATTGTAGAGTAGTCAGGTTCAGGAAAAAAAAATCCATTACAATTTTGGCGAGCCAGCCAGGAGTCCTCGGAATCTCCCTCTGTCGGATGGACAGGGACGAGGAACCATGTAACATGCACGTCAATGCATGAGGTTGTCTTCACTCTTCACATATTCCAGTCGGGCTAAAAGAACTAAATTAAGGTAGGATGACGGACCTCAGCACTTTTCCTTTTAAAAATGCTTCTAAATTAATGAAATTAATTAAAAGATTCAACTGAAATTTGGCTTTGCTGTTAAGTGAAATTTTGAAAACTGGTGATCACATTTAAAAGATTTAGGATATAAATTGTGTTTTTTACCTTAGCTATTAAGAGCAATGATTTTGGTTAAATTCAATCAAATTGATATTTGTTGAGTATTTTATTTGTTGTGTTTGAGAGTGCTTCCAGAAAGCTGTCAATGCTTCCTGCAAATAGCAACTTGTCATGCTAGAAATTAGATTTGGGAGGGAAAATACCCCGAGATGCTGGAGTAGCCAAATGAAACTTGCTTTTTGTTTGAAAGAGACTTTAATTCTGATTGAATATAAAGAAAGATAAAGAGATAAATGATACTGCAACTTGCTTTTTGTTCGAAATAATTTAATTATGATTGCATAATAAGAGAGAAAATTAGAAATTAGAAATGTTGAAACAAGATCAATAGATAAATAAAAAAAGGCAAAAATTGTTAAAATTATAAAACATAATAATAGAAATATGCATTCTGAAGGAATTGGGACATTTTGAATCATAAAGAAACTTTTATATTTTAAACTTTGATTTATGTATGTATATGAGATATAAAACCTAGGTGTTCTTAAAGTGATGAATAAATAGTACTATATAAATATATATTAACTGCATGCATTTAAATATTATACTTTCTATCTGAAGGTGTCTACAATTTGTATCCTGTTATCCCTGAGAAACAGTGTGTGGAAATTAAATGTATCCATTTCAGAGATTCTAAGTGCATTATGCATAGTATGAGAATGAGGTGGGGTGACCAGTTAAAAAATAAATTGTGATTTGAACAAGCACATAGCATTTATCTTACAATCATTTTATTTTGGATTCTTAAATAAGAAAAAAAAGGGACGAAGAAGGGATGTTAAAAAACTGTTTTATTATTAGAGGGTTTTTTTTCTGCGCCTTTGCAAAGAAGAAATGCTTGCTTTTTCCCGCAATGAAGAACGTCTCGGTTACGGATGTAACCCTCGTTCCCTGAGTAGGGAACGGAGACGTTACGTCAGAAGTGACGGAGATTGGGGATTTCGCATAGAAAGCCAATCCTCTTCGAGTATTTAATCACGAGCCAATGGCATACAATGCCTTGGGGCTGCGGAAATTTGCATAGCGCACTCCGCCCTACTCCGTGAGTATAAAAGGAGGAAGTGAACGCAACCGCAGTATGTCTTCGCTGAGGAGCCGAGACTGAACTCAGGCGTCTACCCAGCGGTACAGCAGAAGTGGCAGGGAGACGTAACGTCTCCGTTCCCTACTCAGGGAACGAGGGTTACATCCGTAACCGAGACGTTCCCTTTCGTAGTCACTTCGAGTTACGTCAGAAGTGACGGAGATTGGGGATCAATGCCATCACGCCATCTTACAGCTGTCTTCCAGTGCCCTGCGAAAGTCTAGACCCCTGACTGGTAACTGACTTAACCAGAAGTCCTACTTGACACAAGAATACCAAGGTACACTGGGAAACATATCCCGGGAGGGAGATGTTACCAGATGCCTACCGTAGGGAGGACTTACAAAACACATGGCCTCAGGGGACGCATATGGGAATCACTGGAGCACCAACCGCAGGTGGTACTTAGGCTCCAGGGGTGGCAGATGGCTTGCCAAGGGAAGACACATGCTCAGAGAGGCTTACAGTGGACAATACACATGGGACAGTTACCATAGGGAACCGTGCACATGGAGGCACCTAGCCGGCAACCAGAGCGAAGCAGTGGTGCCCACGTCTTGGGTGCTGGAGGACTCAAGGCTTCAAAGGAAGACTACTAAGGAATATCGCACTTATCCAGACGAGAGTGGAATGGCGAGCAAGCGAAGACACCTAAGCGGGTCCGGTACTGGCGGAAGCGAGTACGTGAGAGGACACCGGTTCAACTCGTAGATTATAGAATCTGGCGAAGGTGTTTGGTGTCGCCCAGCCTGCAGCTCTACAGATGTCTGTTAGCGAGGCGCCGTGCGCTAGAGCCCAAGAGGAGGCCACACTCCGAGTGGAATGGGCCGTCACACCAAGGGGGCACGGACGGCCTTGCTGCTGGTAAGACAAAGCAATGGCATCCACTGCCAGTGAGACAGCCGTTGCTTTGAGAGAGCCCTTCCCACTGGCTCCCTCCATGACAGACAAAGAGCTGGTCTGAGGTCCTGAAACACCGCGTTCTGTCAACGTAGGTGCGGAGTGCACGTACCGGACAGAGCAGTGCCAAGGCTGGGTCTGCCGCCACCTGGTCCTGGAAGGGAGTGGTGGGAACCTTGGGCACATATCCAGGCCGGGGTCTCAAGATACGTGAGAGTGAGCCGGTCCGAAACTCCAGGCACGCTTCGTCAACGGAAAATGCGTACAGGTCCCCCACCCTCTTGAAGGAGGCCAATGCAACCAGGAGTGCCGTCCTCATAGGACAGAACTTAACTCTACCGATTGCAAAGGCTCAAGGGAGGCCTCTACAGAGCACTTAAATCTACTGAGAGGTCCCAAGAGGGTATGAGGGGAGGGTGAGGTGGATTTTGCCTCCACGATCCCCTCAGGAACCTGGTGACCAGGTCATGCTTCCCAAATACTTACCTTTCACTGCATCATGAGACGCGGCAATGGCCGCGACATGAACCCTAAGGGTGGAGGGCGACAGCCTACGCTCCAACCCTTCTTGCAGGAAGAAAGCACGTCACTGATCGAACATCTCCGGGGGTCTTCTCAGCGAG
This sequence comes from Pimephales promelas, assembly GCF_016745375.1. Next base: position 74,977 of record NW_024121256.1, on the reverse strand, counting down.
AATAGCACCAGTTGACGAAGAGGTTACACTTCAACGCGTAAAGGTGTCTCGTGGACGACGCTCTAGCGGAAGTGATGGTTGCCGCCACCGCAGGTGGCAACGAACTCAAACCTGCCCCGTCCCGTCCAGGAGCCACACGTGTAGCGTCCAAGGCCGGGACGAGGGTGCCACAGAGTGCCCCGTCTCTGAGTGAGTAGATCCTGTGTCAGAGGAATAGGCCAAGGAGGTGCTGTCACGAGGAGCATGAGTTCGAAGAACCACGTCTTGGTGGGCCAATAAAGGGCTACCAGCAAGACCTGCTCCTCGTCCTCCTTTATCTTGCACAACACCCGTGCAAGGAGGCTCGCTGGGGGAACGCATATTTGCGTGGGTCCCGAGGCCAGCTGTGCGCCAGTGCGTCTGTGCCGAGCGTGCCCTCGGACAGGGAGTAAAACTGGGCGCAGTGGGATGAGTCCCGGGAGGCAAACAGATCTATCTGAGCCTCCCCGAACTGGTCCCAAATCAGCTGGACCGTCTGGGGATGGAGTCGCCATTCGCCGGAGATAGGGCGGATCCGTGACAGCTCGTCGGCTGCCAGGTTCCGGTCTCCTGGAATGTACACTGCACGAAGGGACCTCAGGTGCTTCTGACTCCATAGCAAGAGGTGGCGGGCGAGCTGCGACAACTGGCGCGAGCGTAGACCCCCCTGGTGGTTGATATACGCTACAGCAGTGGTGTCGTCTGAACGGACAGGTACATGTTGGCCCCTGAGCAGTGCTCGAAAGCGGTGCAGGGCCAGGCGTACTGCCAACAGCTCGAGGCAATTAAGTGCATGAGGCGCTGGGGTCCTGTCCAGGAACCCGCGGCTGCATGCCCATTGCACATAGCACACCGAACCGTGGTCGATGCATCCGTGGAGACAGCGAGATGCCTGGAAGCTCGCTGGAGCGGGACACCGGCCCGCAAAAAGCCGAGGTTCGACCACGGGAAGAAGGTACGGCGGCACGCTGGAGTCACTGGAACTCGAAGCGAGCTGCGATGCCATGCCCACCTCGGGACTCGATCGCGAAGCCACAGCTGAAGTGGTCTCATATGACGCAAACCGAACGGCGTTGCAGCGGCTGCGGATGCCATATGCCCCAGGAGCCTCTGAAAAGAGTTTCAGTGGAACCACATTCTTGCCTTCGAACTGACGAAGACAAGTCAGCAGTGAGTGTGCGCGTTCGTTCGTGAGCTGCGCTGACATGGCGACCGAGTCTATCTCCATGCCGAGAAAAGAGATCCTCTGCACGGGGCAAAGTTTGCTCTTGTCCCGGTTGACCCGAAGGCCCAGACGGGCTAGGTGCCAGAGCACCAGGTCTCTGTGTCCGCAAAGCTGTTCTCGAGAGTGTGCCAGTATCAGCCAATCGTCGAGATAATTCAGGATGCGAACCCCGTGTTCGCGAAGGGGAACAAGGGCTGCCTCGACGATCTTCGTGAAGACGCGAGGCGACAGAGCTACCCCGAAAGGGAGAATCGTGTACTGATGCCTGGCCTCGAGGTAAACCGAGAACGGTCTGTGTCGAAGCAAAATGGAGACAAGAAGTACGCGTCCTTCAGGTCAATCGCTGCAAATCAATCCTGCGGCCGGACACATTCGAAAATGCGTTTGGCTATGAGCATTTAACGGTGGCTCAAAATGCGCAGATTCAGGACCGGTTGTAACCCACCGGTCTCTTGGGGACAGTGAAGTATGGGCTGTAACCCCGGACCTCACCTCGGCTGGAGGGCCGTCTCGATTGCACCCTTCGCCAGTAGGGTCGCAATCTCCGCTCTCATGACCGGGGCATAGCCACCGACCACCGTGGAGCGAACTCCCCTGAACGGGGAGGAGACCTCGCAAACTGAGTCGCGTAGCCGAATCTGATCGTTCTGATGACGCAGCGGGACAGGTTGAGGAGCTCTAGCCAGGCTCCCAGGAACTCAACCAGCGGAGTCATGCGAACCACAGACGTCCCCCCGGAGGGGCAGCGGTACAGGGAGACCGGCATGCACACAGGAGTTACCCTGTGCGGATGCACAGTCGAGCCCCGTTCCCCGACAGAAGAGACCAGGGAAGGGCCAGCGTTCCACGGGGGTCTGTTCTGCCGGGGGTCTGGCGATAGAGGGGGAGGGGAGTGGTGTAGTCGAGGGACGACACCTGCTCCCCTCCGCACCCTCAGAGACAGAGAGGAATGAGCGGGGCGACGCGCTGGGACGTCGTGCGCGCTCATTCCAGTCTGTGTGCTCAATGATAGTGTCAGTTTTTCTTTAACCAGCTCAAGGCGCTGCTCACTCTTGGGTGAGCAGCAAGGAGCTAGCTAGATCAAGAGAATCTCCACCGGCCCTCCACCGGGGGAAGGAGGGGCCCTGCTACCACCTCCTGAGAAAAACATGACACTATCACTGAGTAGCCCGTCTCAGGAACATCGCTTCGCCTGGCATTAGCGGGGCACGCGGCCTGAAGGGGCTATGACACTTACCTGTGGCCTCCTTGGATCTTTGCATCTTTGGATGGGCATCTGGGAGCACCGCGGGAGAAACGCCCTGCGGACGCAGCTGCATCACAACAGAGCGCTCCACCGGGGGAGTCCCAGTGTACCCACAGGCAACCGCGTCGCCGAGGGGAGGAAAGGCGGGGAAACTGAAGCACGCTCTCAGGGCCTTTTTTTTTTTTTTTTCAGTGCGTGTCAGTTCCGCATGCAACTCGGGGAAAAAAGGAAATTGGGGTTGGCCGTGGCCATAAGGCGGCAGCGTTACCCAAAAACCAATTATCCAGCTGCGAGAGATCGGGACAGGGCAGAGTTCCACCCCTACCCGATGCTCACGGAGGCCCGAGATAGCATGGCCGTCATGGCGGGATCAGACACGGCGACGTTGATTCTCCCGAGGGAGACAACGCGGCCGTATCCTCACTTCCCGCGGAGTCAAGCCCGCCTTGTGATGCTGCGATCGTCATCGTATCATTCTCTGGAGCGCTGAACGAAACAGACGGTACCTCAGAGAGGCAGGCGTCTGAAGCAATACAGCGCTCACTGGCTCTAACACTCGGTGGGTGTGGCCCGAGGAACTAGCGTCGGGGGTTGTGCCACACATTCACCGTCATATCACCCTATCCGCAAGTCGAAGAGCTTCTATTTTAAGAAGCAGAACGAGTAACGGACACGGGGACTCTCACTTTATCAGCTCATTGAGTCTAGATCACAGTGTAGAGATGCCCATGTTCCCATTCAAAAGGAACATGAGTCACCCACGAACGCTGCTACTGCATGCTGAAGCCCAGGCACACAGATCAGCGATCGCGACCATCAGAAAATGACATGAAAGGATTGCACCCAGAAAAACACGGGCGAGTCGTCTTTAAAAAGACGTGCCGCGTGCAGCTCTTTCACATAGAGAGGAGGAAATTCACTCTTTCAGCGCCGAGGCGTCCAGGGAGAAGCGCACAGTCTGGCAGACCACTGCTCAGATCGCAGGCAATGCAGAATCTCGCTGGGTATCGCCGTCACACCAACACTGAAGAGTTTTGTCAGTGACAATGGCTTAGGAGTGAAGAAGTCTCTCGGCTCCGTAGCGAAAAGATACTGCGGTTGCGTTCACTTTCTCCTTTTATACTCACGGAGTAGGGCGGAGTGCGCTATGCAAATTTCCGCAGCCCCAAGGCATTGTATGCCATTGGCTCGTGATTAAATACTCGAAGAGGATTGGCTTTCTATGCGAAATCCCCAATCTCTGTCACTTCTGACGTAACTCGAAGTGACTACGAAAGGGAACGCTTTTTAATAAAATGAGGAACTGCTGTGGATAACCAGATGAGATTTTTAGTTATTAAACTAAGTTTAATTTGAGTTTTGCAGTTCTCTGAGTGTTCAGGGTTTCAGACACCTCGAAAGGTTGGATGACTGGAGATAGAGAAAGAGGAAGTGGTGCCCTCAGCTCCCCAGCTCCTAAAAGAGGAAGTGGACAGTTCACTTGAGGTGACAATGCACTTCAGACTTTTCCTAAAGACAATTTTTTGCCATGCATAATGGAATTGTGTGCCAGGGTGGATCAAAAAGCCAGAACGAGAGTCTCATCGCAGCCTGATAATCAAACATATCAGCCCAACAAGTCAACTGAACGACAATCCACACAGAAAATAAAGACTTCCATCCACTCACTGCGAAGTGCTGTATTTTTGATCACTACAGAGAACGGTTTCAAATTTAGATAATTATCAAAATAACTTGATTATTGTTTTTGATTATCCACTGGTTTCAGCAATTCTTCATATTTCTTAAACTAACACTTTGAATCTGCTTCCAATAGGGACCAGTCCAGCTGCCCTAATACAGGAAGTTCAAAAGCAGAATAGTAATAGTGAGAGTTTGACTCACCAATCAGGTAAATGTCACGGGGTGTGGTGGTGGGAGTGCAGGAGTGCAGGTAGAAGGAGTGGAAGAAGTCCATTTTAACACGAAGATGACGTTTATTTACAAAATACTGGCAGGAAGACAGGGAAACAGGAGCAAATACTGGGTAACATTTAAACATCGATCGACAAAGACAGACTGAATGAGAATCAACTAAATACACAGAAGAATCAAACATAATGGGGTGAAAACAGGTGAAACAGATGATGATGACGAGGAACAGGTGGCTGATGAGGGAGTGAGTCCGGGAGTGGAAACAAAAGGATCCGGGGAGGTGTAGTGCAGATGACGGGACAAACAGGTGAAGACGAAGACTGTGACATCACTCCCCCCTCCCGGTAGGCGTGACCTCACGCCGTAACATCAGCGGGGAGGGGGGGTGGGCGCCCTGGTGGCTGTGGAGGATGTGGTCAGGAGCAGGAAGTCCCCCAGGGCGGAGCAGGGTGAGGGCATGGCCAGGGCGGAGCAGGGTGAGGGCGTGGCCAGGGCGGAGCAGGGTGAGGGCGTGGCCAGGGCGGAGCAGGATGAGGGCGTGGCCAGGGCGGAGCAGGATGAGGGCGGGGCCAGGGCGGAGCAGGGATGAGGGCGTGGCCAGGGCGGAGCAGGGTGAGGGCGTGGCCAGGGCGGAGTAGACTGTGAGACCTCTGCGGGCGGACCCATGGCGGTGAAGTCTCTTCAGAGCTGGACGGCAGCAGCGAAGAGGTTCAGTCTCTCTGCGGACGGCTGGACGGTCTCTGGAGAGCTGGACGGTCTGAAGAGTCTCTGGGAGCTGGACGGTCTGGACGGGTCTCTGGCTGGACGGTCTCTCTGGCGGAAACCGTCTGGACGGTCTCTGGCTGGACGGTCTGGACCGGCTGAGTGGAACCAGTGGTGAGGGGAGCTCAGTTCTGGAGAGCTGGACGGAACCAGCGGGCGGAGAGTTCAGTCTCGGGAGGCTGGACGGAACCAGCGGTGAGAGTGCACGCTCTGGAGAGCTGGACGGAACCAGCAGGGAAGAGGTTCAGCTCTGGAAGGCTGGAAGGAACCAGCAGGGAGGAGCATTCAGTCTCTGGAGCTGGACGGAACCAGCAGTGAAAGAGCATTCAGTCTCTGGAGAGCTGGACGGAACCAGCAGTGAAGAGCATTCAGTTTCTGGAGAGCTGGACGGAACCAGCAGTGAAGAGCATTCAGTCTCTGGGACTGGGCGGAACCAGCGGGAAGAGCATTCAGTCTCTGGAGAGCTGGACGGAACCAGCAGTGAAGGGCATTCAGTCTCTGGAGAACTGGACGGAACCAGCAGTGAAGAGCATTCAGTCTCTGGAGAGCTGGACGGAACAGCAGTGAAGGGCATTCAGTCTCTGGAGAGCTGGACGGAACCAGCAGTGAAGAGCATTCAGACTCTGGAGAACTGGACGGACCAGCAGTGAAGGAGCATTCAGTCTCTGGAGAGCTGGACGAACCAGCAGTGAAGAGCAGTCAGTTTCTGGAGAGCTGGACGGAACCAGCAGCGAAGAGCATTCAGTCTCTGGGAGAGCTGGGCGGAACCAGCCAGCTGGACGGTGAAGAGCATTCAGTCTCTGCGGAAAGGGTGAGAGCTGGACGAACCAGCAGTGAAGAGCATTCAGACTCTGGAGAGCTGGACGGAACCAGTGGTAAAGAGCATTCAGTCTCTGGAGAGCTGGACGGAACCAGCGGTGAAGAGCATTCCGTCTCTGGAGAGCTGGACGGAACCAGCAGTGAAGAGCATTCAGTTTCTGGAGAGCTGGACGGAGCCAGCAGTGAAGAGCATTCAGTCTCTGGAGAGCTGGACGGAACCAGCAGTGAAGAGCATTCAGTCTCTGGAGAGCTGGACGGAACCAGTGGTGAAGAGCATTCAGTCTCTGGAGAGCTGGACGGAACCAGCAGTGAAGAGCATTCAGTCTCTGGAGAGCTGGACGGAACCAGCGGTGAAGAGCATTCAGTCTCTGGAGAGCTGGACGGAACCAGCAGTGAAGAGCATTCAGTCTCTTGGAGAGCTGGACGGAACCAGCAGTGAAGGGCATTCAGTCTCTGGAGAGCTGGACGGACCAGCAGTGAAGGGCATTCAGTCTCTGAAGAACTGGACGGAACCAGCAGTGAAGAGCATTCAGACTCTGAAAGGCTGGACGGGACCAGCAGTGAAGGGCATTCAGTCTCTGAAGAACTGGACGGAACCAGCAGTGAAGGGCATTCAGACTCTGAAGAACTGGACGGAACCAGCAGTGAAGGGCATTCAGTCTCTGGAGAGCTGGACGGGACCAGCAGTGAAGGGCATTCAGTCTCTGAAGAACTGGACGGAACCAGCAGTGAAGAGCATTCAGACTCTGGAGAGCTGGACGGGACCAGCAGTGAAGGGCATTCAGTCTCTGAAGAACTGGACGGAACCAGCAGTGAAGAGCATTCAGACTCTGAAGAACTGGACGGAACCAGCAGTGAAGGGCATTCAGACTCTGGAGAGCTGGACGGGACCAGCAGTGAAGGGCATTCAGCCTCTGAAGAACTGGACGGAACCAGCAGTGAAGAGCATTCAGACTCTGGAGAGCTGGACGGACCCAGCGGTAAAGAGCATTCAGTCTCTGGAGAGCTGGACGGAACCAGCGGTGAAGAGCATTCAGTCTCTGAAGAACTGGACGGAACCAGCAGCGAAGAGCATTCAGTCTCTGGGGAGCTGGGCGGAACCAGCGGTGAAGAGCATTCAGTCTCTGGAGAGCTGGACGGAACCAGCGGTGAAGAGGGCTCAGACGGGAGGACGATGATGGCTGGTGAGGTGATGATGGGTGTGTGTGGTTCTGACTGATGGGCGATGAGGGCTGATGCGGTGATGATGGGGTGTGTGTGTGGTTGAGGGGTGTTGTCATCTTCAGCCTCACCAACGGTGAAGGCTGACCCACTCAACCACAACACATGGTTCAGGTATCCGGTGAAGGTCCCTGGAAACGCTGCTGCTGGGGCTTGCTGGTACAGAGGATCGTCCAAACCCAGCCAAAAGACTGACTTTAGGACGTCATCTGACCAACTTACCCCAGCAGAGAGCTCCAGGAACCTGACGACGTACTCCTCGGAAGAGCGTCCGTCCTGAAACAGGTTGAAGGTGGTGAGAGCCGGGGTTAGGAGAAGTCCCATGCTGTTATTGGTGTGGTCGATCGATCTGTCACGGGGTGTGGTGGTGGGAGTGCAGGAGTGCAGGTAGAAGGAGTGGAAGAAGTCCATTTTAACACGAAGATGACGTTTATTTACAAAATACTGGCAGGAAGACAGGGAAACAGGAGCAAATACTGGGTAACATTTAAACATCGATCGACAAAGACAGACTGAATGAGAATCAACTAAATACACAGAAGAATCAAACATAATGGGGTGAAAACAGGTGAAACAGATGATGATGACGAGGAACAGGTGGCTGATGAGGGAGTGAGTCCGGGAGTGGAAACAAAAGGATCCGGGGAGGTGTAGTGCAGATGACGGGACAAACAGGTGAAGACGAAGACTGTGACAGTAAAACACTGGGGCTGGATTTGGTAGAGGTAAAAGCATGTATTTTGTTGAGAATAGATTATAGATTATGCAGAATTCTCTGGAAAAGGAAATATAGGGCACAAAGTGTCCCAAAGAAACATAATGGTTAGAAAAGCAAAAATAATTGGTCACTCCATTTCATTTAAAGGTAATTTTCTGGATTCAATAAAAATAATGAATCTAATTTTAAACTTTTGAAACCACATGCTGTCATCACCAAAAGGGTACGAGATATAAATGTTTTATATTTGTCCATAGATCCGAGATTGTGAGAAGATCTCAGAATCTTCTTTTAAATAGCTTATGAGCAACAACAAAAAGTTTGAAAATTGAAATATTGCAATCAATGTAGGGCTGCACGATTTGGGCCAAAATGATAATCACGATTATTTTGATCAATATTGAGATCACGATTGTTTATCAAGATTATTTGTTTATTTTAACCAAAACAAATGTTATTGTCAACATAGGCTAATTATAACTGCTTTCACATCCATATTGTGCTACATTCCTGCTAATGTACAACTATGTGCATTAAAATAAAACAGGTGCTCTCATTCACCAAAATTCAGTGCATCTCTTTAAAGAATAAATAGGCTACAAATAAAGAAAACAATAAATAAAATGTAGCAGAACTTCAACAGGGCGCTATTTTACATTTTACATTGTGTAAATATATTTTAGGAAGCAAAATATAAACTTGCATTGTACCTGCATAATTGATGTGAATAAAATGCGCAAAATATACAATCAGTAAAAAAAAAAAAATAAATAAAAAAATATTCCATAACAGAATGTAACCAAATGAGAACATGTCAAGGCAGATGCATGGATGTTCGATTAATGGATGAGTCATTGTTATTTAACACTTAAAAATGGAAAATGTTGTGGTACAGTGTTAGTGATTAGTTGTGAAGTCTTACTGCATACATTTAATCTATTTAATCCTCTATATTAAAGTTTATGTGGTCGAATTATTTCTATATAATAAACAATAGTTCAAAACAAGATGTTTGTATTAGCCTACTGATTATTGGAGTCCATTAATCGAACTTACATGCCTCTCATATAGTAATTATATATTACTAGTATGTATAGACCGATTTGCTAATTTACTAATGCTCACACACTCGGTCTCTCACGCGCACTGTCACTCAGACACAACCGGTATCTCTCGCGTGCTGTCGCTCCGTGTCGCTTGCACACAGACACCATCGTCTCGAGGTGTTTCTCAATGTCAAGGAAGGATCCTTACAAGCCGGAATGTCGAGGATGCTACCCTTCGCGCACTTTTCAGCGCGCTTGGACACTCGTCTCCCTTGTTCACTGTAGCTCGAGCGCAGACACACTTATCTCTACACAATGGTTTAATAAAGATAATAGACAAACAAAAGGGAAATCCACGGAAACCAAAGAAACTTAGAAACAGTAACTCAGAACAAAACTCAGAAACAAGAACTCAGAACTAGAAACAACGCTACAGTGAAACATCGACCGACATCCAACAACTGAAACACAGGGGTTTAAATACACAGACAAACAGGCTAAACGAGGGAACAAGGGGGCGTGGTAAATCAGAAACACCTGGGGAAACTTATAAACAAGAAAAACTACAAAGGACTACAAAACATATGGCACAGAAACAGGAAATAACTTAAGTCCACACAAGACAACGAAAACACAAGACAGGAATCGTGACAGATGCATTTTAAATATCGCTCGATCACGTGAATTTGATTGTGGGAAGCCAAAATCGTGATTAAAATTTGATTAATCGTGCAGCCCTGAATCAATGACAAATTGCATTTGAGAAATTAGAACTGGTTCTCTTAACTGCAACTCTAGATGGTTATTATTTTAAGTGTTTAATCTATTTGATTTTGAAAAGTTAGGTTTTCAATAGAGGTGTGAACCTACATTGTTCTCAGGGTTCGGTTTGATTACGGTTATCATGTAATCGATTTTAGTTCAATTCGATATCACGATGTATTATGATGCACTGCTTTCTTAATTTTCAATTTTCAATTCGGTTTCAAAAAGTGATGTGTGTTTGCCTATCTGGCACAAAGCACATATGCAACAAATGACGTCAGAAAAGCGTCAGTACATTATAATTGGTTATGGTCTATTACTGAACCGATTACTGAACCGACTGAATTGTCCTCATTTGCATAGCAATGCATCGTTGAAATGATTAAATTTGACGCCGTTAGTTTCATGGTGTAAACTTGGACACATGGCGACTGCATCGGACGATTGACAATTGATATCCTAACGTTTAGACACTGTCGCAAGGGGAATGCCACAGTGTGTCTACGTTCAGTAGCTTCCGTCGTAAAAGTTGTTACTGTTCAGTTTTGGTGGTATTCAACTCCATAATAGCCTATATATTCCCCATTCAGTTCATAAACTGCTAAGGCAGACAAAAAGGTATGATTCTCTGGCCAGAGTGGGGTGTGTGTGAAAGTGTATGAATGTGAATGTGTGAAATAAGGTATTCTGAGAGACACCAAGACAATTAAATATCAATCAAAACACCTGTGTTTAAATTTATTAAGTGGGCCCACAGGTTAAAATATGACTACAGGTTAAAATATGACCTCACAGGGTGAAAATAAAATATGGCCAATAAATTAACGGCAATGGAAAATTTTGGCTAGCTATCCTAAGTGTTTGAGTTATTGTAGTGGCAGAAAGAAACAGTGCCACACATGTGCAGCGTATAACTTTGGGAAGGCAGAGAGCAATCTTACCCTGTCCTCCCCAAACTTAACTTTCTTCCTTTTACAGGATGTCATGATGGATCTCATCGAGCAGAACTGATTCTGTTCCAAATGTATAAATATTGTCTTGTTACTGTTTAACATGAAATTTGACAGGTCTCATCAGAAAAGGCAGACCGGCCAGACAAGCAGATAAGTTAATAGTAATCACTAACAAAAATAGTTAAGGTCTCCATTCACAGGTGAAAGCAGAAAGGAAATGGTTCACTCCACTAATAGGGTACAGTGGGTGCGGTTGTGATCTGAGGAGGAATCTCGCAACAATCAGTAAGGTGGGAGAGCATGACACCTCCATCCAAGCATCTCACCTCAAACTACACCAACCAGCCCTGAGCAACCCCACACCCAAACGCTGACGACAACATAGCCTCATATGGGGGATAAAAGGACGTGCTAGTAACGTACCTCCCTTGCCGTCGAGGGAAAAGACCTTACTACGGTTCGCAAAGAACCATTCTGGTGAAGATGGAACATCAATGGGGGAACGAGATGATCAATACACCTGGAGAAAGATGTGGACCAACTAATGGTTTAAGTTTATTTGTGTGATGTTTATTGATGTTTTATTTTGGTTCAATCAAACTGTATGACTGAGTTTTGAGATAGATCTCATGATTTGATTAATTACTGATTAATTTGAAATTATTTCAGGTAGGGATGCACCGATATGAACATTTTGGCCAATACCGATACCGATAATTCTTTACATTTGAAAACCGATAACTGATATATTGGCTGATAAATCTAAATTAAAAGTTTGATATACTTTGATAACCTGTATGCATAAACAAATGGCTACAATAGTGTTCTCATTATAATGGCATGTATATTACAGTCTAAATTATAGTTATAAATGTGCATTGCAGTTTGAGCTGCGCATGCTAAAGATAAATATGATCGCCAGAATGGCAAAGAATGATGCGAATGCTTAAGAGACCTTAACTGTGAATGTCATGTATCTATAATCTATATATCTATCGGCTCTGATATATCGGCCCAAATTTCCTATTGAATCGATAACGATAACATAAAAAAAAAGACCATTTATCGCCTGATATTGATGTGGTCAATATATTGTGCATCCCTAATTTCAGGTACAAGTAAATTGAGAAGAATAAAATTTCTTAACTTCCGTAGAGTATAGGGACTCTAATTCATTACTGTAAAAATAATAAATAATTTAGGGACTATTATTGAAGAAACTTTCAAAAAAGTTAACAAGTCTAAAACAGATATCATAGATGCTAAAAAATAAAAATAAAATTGTAATAGTTGATCTCTAATGAAAGAGAATAGGTGATAAGTTACTTTGCTAGACAAGGTCTGAATAGATAATTGGTTAACAGTTTATAGTGATGAATTAATGACTACATTAATTTTAAGTGTTTCCAATTTTTCAAACAGAGAAAGAAAAACTTTTAAAAGGGAATTGATTTTGGGAAAAATATTTAATTATGGATTATTATTAGTTAAAGAAATTGTGTGATTAAGTGTGATTACTGAAATGTTCCGTTCATGTATTGTCTAATGTCTGTATTTGATATCTGAGAGGTGACTGCGGGTCTAGTCTATTCTAGGAATACAGTAACAGTGCTTGCTTATTTAGCCCGGCTTCCAGAAATGAAATATGGATTTTGTTTTGATGAGAGAGGTCTTCAACGCATTAAAACAAATTATGTAGACTACAGAGTTAAAACCTAGACCAAGGACAATATGACCCACACATATTACATTTAAATTAAAAATTATTCTAAGTTTAGACATTTTAGAAATAGAGTATTTTGCTAATAGAGAAATTCTGAAAAGCTTTCTAAATTCACAATGAAGTTACAGATTACAGAATGATCTGGATCAATGGATCCGTTATGAGCTATTCAGCATTGTCAAAACTTAGAGGCGGTACAAGTTATGTATATCAGTTAATTCTGGAAAAAGGATTGTAGTTAAAGATTAATTGGCATATCAGCAGCTAAGGCTGTTCTCGTGGCTAGAACTAGTTAATTTAAAATAATGACATTGTTTGAAACAAAATAATACAATTATTTATATCAGTGTTAAAGGATAAAAATTAATGATTATAGAATGTTTTTGGTAAGATTTTTTTTTACAAAGATACTTAAATAGATCTGTCTAGGAAAATAAATCGCCTGCTTGAATTAAAAGCTAATAAATTACGATTTATATTAAAAAAAAAATGGTTAATCAGAACTATCAGCCTGTTTGTCAGGAGCCAATCAGAGTCCTCCCAAGTCACCACGCAACGATCACTGTCCACAGATTACTAATCACCTGCACCTGTTTCCACTCAGCACGCCTTTCCCAGCCAGCACAAAAGCACCCAGTTCACGTTCACTCCTTGTCAAGCCTCCAACAGGAAAAGACCCTAACCAGTCTCCACTTGCTTCTCCCCGAGTCATCCAACGAGCTGAAATGTAATGTATACTCACCTGAAAAGACTAACCTCTCTGTCCTTGTTCTGATGTTCCGAGGATCTGCTCCATGATTCTCGTTCTCTGTGTCCTGGAATCTGCCCCGAGTCTTGTTCACCTAATGGATGCTCTGTAAAGAGAAAAGGCAAGAATCACTGAACTGTGTTAGTTCCCGATTTACTGCACTAAAAAGGATCTACTCACCTGGAATCCTTTCTGCACCCCGTCTGCTCGAAGAAGAGCTGAAAGAGAGAAAAGGAAAGTAATTTTCCTGTCTCATCGTTTATGATAGTGTTGGTCAGAGTGATGACAGGCAATGGGAATCTATTACCCCATCTCCAAAGTCGGTGCCTCACCCCTCCTCCTGAGCCTCGCTTTTTCTTTGTTTGTTTCTTCTCTCTGGCCATTTAGCAGGCCATCGGATTGTCGGATTTTAGTGCAGTCGACAGGGAGAGTTTGTGGAGCTACTGTACACTGATTGCTCGTGATTGATCTTAAAGTAAATAAAAACGAGTCTAAAACAAGTCTAAAAACACAGACAAACAAACGGTGAGCACAGGGTTGATGGTAGGCCGTGCCCCGATAGCATCAGCCAAATTAACCTTTTATATTATTTAAATGAACTAATTAGGTTAACTAACATTGTTGTGTTTTGTTCTTATAAAATGGGAACTTATCCTGTAAAATGTACTGTATATTGCTGTGGGTTTATGAAAAATATTTTTTTTCTGTTTACTTGTGACATATTCTTTTTGTAACCTTGGTTGAAGGGATTAAGATGAGTTAATAACTGTCATGTATGTCAGTATTTCTCACAATTTTCCTTGCATTTCTGTGAGGTGGGAGTATTTACAACTATTCATGTTTTTCCTGTATTTTCATAGTGCTGTTGGCTGAGAACAGCCAATATTTTTCCAAGGGGGGCTATGTAACGGTCACTTTGTGCTTTTATGGAGGTCTTCTGTGATGCACCCCCAGAAATTTATTGCAGCTGACTCTCTCCACAGTCGAGCTATCGATGGTCAATGGGGGGTGGTCAGCCGAGTTTCTCCTGAAGTCTATCACAACCTCCTTTGTCTTTCCCATATTGAGGGACAGATTGTTAGTGCCACACCATTCAGCCAGCTGTGCCACTTCCACACGGTATGGCATTTCATCATTGTTGCTGATGAGACCTACCACTGTCGTATCATCAGCGAACTTGATGATGTGGTTGGAGCTGAACTTGGCAGTACAGTCGTGGGTCAGCAATGTGAAGAGCAGTGGACTGAGCACACAGCCTTGTGGGGCACCTGTGCTAAGTGTGGTAGTGCTCGAGGTGTTGTGGCCGACACGGACTGACTGAGGTCTACCGGTGAGAAAGTCCAGGATCCAATTACAAATGGAGTTATTGAGGCCCAGCAGGTTTAGTTTATTTATGAGCTGTTGTGGAATAATTGTGTTGAATGCCAAGCTGAAGTCAATGAACAGCATTCTAACATAGGAGTCTTTATTTTCTAGGTGGGTTAGAGCCAAGTGGAGGGTGAAAGAAATTGCATCGTCCATAGAGTGGTTTGGACGGTATGCAAACTGAAGTGGGTCGAGTGTGTTGGGGAGGCAGGCTTTGATATTATGCATGACTAACCTCTTAAAGCACTTCATTATGATTGAAGTCAGTGCTATGGGACGGTAGTCGTTTAGACAGGACACAGGTGATTTCTTCGGTACCGGAATGATTGTTGTGGATTTGAGACATTTGGGGACGACTGCCTGACGCAGCGAGATGTTAAAGATATCTGTAAGCACATCTGTCAGCTGTGCAGCACAGTCTCTCAGAACACGGCCAAGTATGTTGTCGGGACCTGTAGCCTTGCGTGGATTAACCCTAGATATGGACTTCCTTACGTCGGCTGGAAACAAGCAGAGCGCCCGGTCGTTGGGCGGTATGGGCAGTCTTTGTGCAGGGTTGTCATTCTGCATTTCAAAACGTGAATAAAAGTGGTTAAGTGCATCGGGAAGGGATGTATCATCATCACAGGCCTGTGGCGAAGGCTTGTAGTCAGTGATGGTCTTAATGGCATGCCACAGGCTCCGTGTGTCTCTGCTGTCAGAGAAGTATTTGTTGATTTTTTTGAGCATATAACTGTTTTGCGTTTTTAATGCCATGGGACAGGTTGGCTATTGCTCCTCTGAGGGCTGCATTATCTCCTGATCTGAATGCTACATCTCTGGTCTTTAGCAGCCCACGAACCTTTGTTGTCATCCATGGCTTCTGGTTTGCACGTGTGGTGATGGTCTTGGAGACTGTCACATCATCAATGCAATATTTGATGTAGGCAGTCACAGTTTCAGTGTACTCATGCAGGTCTGTGTGATTGTTGTAGGTAGCTGCCTCTTTAAACATGTTCCAGTCTGTGCATTGAAAGCAGTCTTGTAGTGTTGAGGTAGCATCATTTGGCCAAATTGTCAAGAGTTTTTGAACCGGTTTTGCAAGTTTGAGAAGTGGTCTGTATGCTGGGATTAGCATAACAGAAATATGGTCCGAGTACCCAAAATGGGGGCGGGGTACAGCCTTGTAAGCATTCTTTTCTGTTGTATAGACTAGATCCAGTGTGTTGTTTCCCCTAGTTGCAAAGTTCACATGTTGGTAGAACTTGGGCAAAACTGTCCTTAAGTTTGCGTGGTTGAAGTCACCGGCTATGATAAAGAAGCCGTCGGGGTTGTTTGTTTGTTGTTCACTGATGGCGCTATACAGTTCACGAAGCGCGTCTTTGGGGGAATGTAAACAGCAACAATAACAATGGCCGTGAACTCCCGCGGCAGATAGAATGGTCGACACTTCACAACCATAAACTCCACCAGCGATGAACAATAATTTAATAATATTGCAGCATTGTTACACCAGTCTTTGTTGATATACACACACAAGCCACCACCGCGGGTCTTACCAGATAGTGATGAATCTCTATCTGCTCGGTAGCTGGTTAGCCCGTGCAACTCGATGCCGGAGTCCGGGATGTTGATGTTAAGCCATGTTTCGGTGAACACAAACACACAACAATCCCTTACCTCATGCTGTGTAGACCGAGTGAGTTGAATTAAGTCCAGTTTGTTTTCCAAAGAGCGAACGTTTGAGAGCATGAGTGTTGGAAGAGCCGGTCTTGTGGGGTTAGCCCTTAGCCTAGCTCATATACCTCCACGCTTGCCACGCTTCCGTCCCCTCTCACACCGCTTACGACGCCACCTTGTGCGGGTAGCGTCAGTAGGTGAGGTCGCGGTCACGAGGTCCGGTTCCAGCAGTAGACAAAAGCCTCGTAACTTCTCAGTAACCGCCGACGAGAGTTGGTGTTTGTACGCGTTGGCGATATCAAAAAGGTTTTGGTGATCATATATTTGTTTTTTATGAGTTTGCGGGAATTTTGCACTATTTGGAGACGAACAGACGACATTGTGAGACATAAAAGCACCGTATTTTGGGACCCGGAGCAGCCGCTGCGTCTTACCGCGCCGCCATGTTTATCTCACAACACAAGCGTCCGTGTGCTCGTCTGATTCAGAGCTTTCCTCCAGGAGAAATTGCCATCGTTGAAATTCTCTGCAGCAGACGGACTCTGTGTCCGTAGGCCGTAACACGCCGCGAGAGTAACAGGTAACAGCAGGCCGCCGAGCTCGACCCAGTCCGGGCGTCTCGACCGACAGCGAGGCGTCTCCTGCTCCTTCGTCAGCCTCAGCTGCTCTAAACTCTACTGCAGCTCGTGAAGATAGCCACGAACATCGGATTCGAGCAGCAGACTTTCAAAACCCTCTTCTTCCATATCATGTTTAGTTTCTTCCATCATTATCATAACTTCATATCTCCACAGGGCTTGTTAGCTTAAGCCTTGTTCACACTACATGATTTTAAAACGTCGGGCTGAACTGTGCGGTTCACACTACATGACTTGCTCTCAGTGAAATCAGGAGTGTTCAAGTTGTTTAGCTGTTCACACCACACAACACAACGTGATTGATCCACAACAGGAGGTAACTCACTACACGAGTTGACAACGCACTACATAGAGATACAACCACGATCGGATGATAAGAGCAAATCATTTGTGACTCAATGAGAGCTGTTTCAGTACTATGTTATGGTCTAAATCCTGAAAATAATCAAATAAATAATGAGTTGACAACAACTCTGTCACGCAACGATTTTATCTTGTCTACAAACCACGTTTTGTCACGAAAAAACAATAAATAAATAAATAAATATTGTGCCAATACCCAGCGAAGAAGAGAACACAACACGTGAATATGGACGTCAGACAGAAACTAGTGCTGCACACTGTTTGCTCGGCGATCTGCTCTGAGGAAAAAAAAGCAAAAAAAAAAAAGTGTCCTCAACCCATGCGTTGCTATGATTGGCTGTACTCATGACATCACTGAGTTTGAGTCGCGCGACTGCTCTGGATATCTAGCAGGCTAGATATTTTTCTGGGCTCGGCGACGCGTCTGCGAGGCGTCTGCGAGGCGTCTGCGAGCGTTTTTGCTGCGTTGTTGGCTCTTTCATACTAACAGATTGGCAAGCGTTCATCGTCTGCTAATCCCCCGCGATTTGCACGCGATAACACCCTGACCTGTCGGCGAGATAACGATTTGCAAATCGGGCATAAATCGGGCTTAAAATCCTGTAGTGTGAACTTAGCTTTAGCTTCCAAACAAGATGGCGGATATTGATTTCAGTTTCTGCAAGTGTTGTCCTGCCCACTGATCTGTAATAGGCCTGTGGGTGAGTGGATGCCACACCCTTGAATAATAATGAGCTAATCATTGTAGTCTGTTGACATTTCAATGAAATGTGACTTCCTGCTTATCGTGACGCAAAATGACGATTTTTACATCACGATAAGCAGGAAATAAAACACTTAAATCCTTATTTCTCCCATCTCGGGGGAAAATAAGGGAATAAACCATGACCATTCAAAAATATGACTGGGTTTCTAAAGATACAAAGTAGAGGTCTGCACCCCGCGGGACTCCCGCGGGACCCGCGGGTCGCGACGCAAAACAGTGCGGCGCGGGAGAAATTTTGAAAGGTCAATGCGGGAGCGGGCGGGATGATGAGGTGCACTTGCGGGTGCGGTCGTGAGGGATGATGCGCTGCACTCCCGCAAATTAAATATGAGTGTAAAATAAAATATATAAATGATTAAAGTAGCGTACATAATTTGTAGTTGTGAGGGAGATTCTGATTGGCAGCAATAAAAACGTTTTAAGCAGCCTAAACTTGTGAATATTGTCGGGTAGGGCGGGGCATAATCTCACGCACAGTCGCACACTTGTTTAGAGACAATTCCTTCCCGCTGCTCCGTGTTCGAATTCGAAAGCTAGTTCAAGTTCAAAATAGACAGCATGGACGAGGAACAGAGCGCCTCTAGTGCTTCAGATAGAGGCCTAAGCGCTTCAGATGTAAGTTACGTTACTTCTCTAAAGTACTTGTGGTAGGCACACGGGCTATTTCATTTTAACACCTGCACTGAGCGGCTCAAAGCCCACATAGTTTTTTAGTCACAATGTTTTAGTTCATGGCTAGCCTATAATGTGACAGGAACATTATCTGCTTCTTTTACCTTTATTTTGATCATTTTCATTTAGACATGCTGGTAGCGACCTGCTGAGTTTTTTTTTATTCATATTCTATTCATATTCATATTCATATTATTATTATTATATTATTATTATTAAAATTAAAAGGTAGGCACACAGGCTATTTTCAGTTTAACACCTGCACTGAGCGGCTCAAAGCCCAAATAGTTTTTTAGTCGCAATGTTATAGCCTATAATGTGACAGGAGCATTATCGAATTATATTAGATAGATAATAATATTACCTAATCGAATATATATATATATATATTTTGTTACATGTTAAGCCTAATGGAATTTCGGCCGATTAATGTTATCTTTGGTGGCGTTCGTTACTGATGCCTGTTTAATGTTTTGTATGGTTGATTATGCAGGCTTACCAATAAATATGTTACCAAGTATTGGTAAGGAATTTTGTGAGCAGTGCCTTTTTTTCCCCAGGGCCAAGACCTTTCGTCAGAAAGTGCGGGCGGGAGCGGGACATTATATCACAGATGCGGGCGGGAGCGGGACTAAAAATGACTAATCTTTGCGGGAGCGGGAGGGAGCGGGACTGAACACTGCGGGAGCGGGCGGGAGCGGGTCTGAAAATTGTGTCCCGCGCAGGTCTCTAATACAAAGCTTAATGCAAATGGGTGAAGTGACCCTTTAATAGTATAAATCTACCCTAAACGTACTAATGTCTGCTGGCCTGTTATAGGATCATAATAATCTGTACAGTATTGTGAGCACAGTGTATATCGTTAGCGAGCGTGTGTATCTATAAGCACGTACGTCTCTCACCAGAAGGCACTTCTCCACTGGTTCTCCTCACACCACAACTCAATTTGTCTCTGACTGTTCTGTCTGACATTATCCTGGCCTGTCCCTGCTCTCTTTAGCATAGCAGGCTCATAACTTTATGGCTTGATCAGTCATACGAGTATTTCCTCAGCGTCCGAAATGTCATTGCGATCCATTGTTTTCCTGTTGTGTGAATCGACCGCTCTCCCGCTCATTGCGTCACGACCGCCACGCCCATTTTCAGACGCGGAAGTAAAAATTTCTCACAAAAACGACTCCAGAACCTTCTGTAGCGTATTTATATGTATATTTTAAAGAAAATCTAGTTCCTACATTGTTTTTCTATGCATTAACTCGTTGGGTCCTCTAACCTGCAATATGCCCTTTAAAATGTAACAAATTTTCTTGCGGGGGAGCATGCTCCCGAACCCCCCTACAGGGACAGATGTCTTAACATAGTTTTACAAAATTATATGGGAAAGAACAATAATTTATGAACTTTACTCCCAAAACTTTACTCCCAATTTTGTTTAAATCAGTAAACCTGTTAGCCTATGCCAAATTAAAATTGGACAAACTATACATGCCTACAAGACTTTGTGCCCAGGGGACATTGTGCCCTACAAGACATTGTGACGACCCATCCCCCAAACCCCCCCCCCCCACCTAGCCCCCCCCCTCATGTCTTCCCCCCCCCCCCCCAACAAATCTCACTCCAAGCAAAACTCACAAGTTGGCAACCCTGTCATGATAGTGTTGATCAGAGTGATGACAGGCAATGGGAATGCATCTCCAAAGTCGGTGCCTCACCCCTCCTCCTGAGCCTCGCTTTTTCTTTGTTTGTTTCTTCTCTCTGGCCATTTAGCAGGCCATCGGATTGTCGGATTTTAGTGCAGTCGACAGGGAGAGTTTGTGGAGCTACTGTACACTGATTGCTCGTGATTGATCTTAAAGTAAATAAAAACGAGTCTAAAACAAGTCTAAAAACACAGACAAACAAACGGTGAGCACAGGGTTGATGGTAGGCCGTGCCCCGATAGCATCAGCCAAATTAACCTTTTATATTATTTAAATGAACTAATTAGGTTAACTAACATTGTTGTGTTTTGTTCTTATAAAATGGGAACTTATCCTGTAAAATGTACTGTATATTGCTGTGGGTTTATGAAAAATATTTTTTTTCTGTTTACTTGTGACATTTTCTTTTTGTAACCTTGGTTGAAGGGATTAAGATGAGTTAATAACTGTCATGTATGTCAGTATTTCTCACAATTTTCCTTGCATTTCTGTGAGGTGGGAGTATTTACAACTATTCATGTTTTTCCTGTATTTTCATAGTGCTGTTGGCTGAGAACAGCCAATATTTTTCCAAGGGGGGCTATGTAACGGTCACTTTGTGCTTTTATGGTGATTTGAGGTAAAATGAGAACTGCGCGTGCGACCGTAGAGTGTCAGTTATAGATTTGACAGGTGAGAAGAAGAGTTAACCGCTCTACCGACTTTTGTAGTCTTTCTTTTATTTCCTTTTATATTGTGACCAAAGTTGGATGTTTGTGTATACTTTTTCTCACTCGATCGAGGACGAGTGTGATGTTTAAGTAATTTTATTAAACAAGGGGAAAATACGCCATCTCTCGTCTCTTGT
The DNA here is from genome assembly GCF_016745375.1 of Pimephales promelas. Next base: position 53,809 of record NW_024121256.1, on the reverse strand, counting down.
GCATCTTTTCCTCCAACACCTGTTGTTTTTCCCTCTGGCTCCATCATGGCTTTCTCCATGTACAGGCAGACAAAGTGTCAGACAAATGGTCGTGACTTCTGCCTGTTCCCCCATGGAATCTTCCTCTCAGGGGTCCTGACCCTCCCTGAATAGCCATCATCACCAGGCCCGGCGCCACGAGGGGGCAAAAGGGGGCATTGCCCCCTCAGATCTGATATGTGCCCCCTCAGTTTCATTTTTGTAGCATGGTTACAAATGAAATGTTTAACCTTTTGAGCGGTACAGTCCCATATGGGATGTATAATGTTCAGTGACGTGACATCACTACCAGATTCGCGCGTTGGTTGGCACTGAGCCAGAGACGGACAGCGCTGTCATATCAAAACTATGCAGTGTTTCAACCTCATAATGTTTATTTTTAGGTTTCAGACATTGAAATTCACTTAAGCACTAGTAAAACATTACATTTGGAGTTGGTAAAATACACACGGATGTCTGTGGAAGCAGCAATAACAATCTATTCAAATATAATTTGCCAACGTGTTATTCATATCAGACAAAATAGTGGAAGTGACTATAAAGTTTACTTTATTCTTCTCACAGTTCACCGGCCACTTTCTTACATATATCTCGGGAGAAACTGATGATGACTGACTCTGAACTGCGGCGCAAATAAACGTGGTGTCGTCCATCTCACGTTATAGATCAAGATCAAGACTATTTATAAAGGTTTTAAACGACCAACCACACTCCCTTAGCTACACATTTTTGACAATCGGAATATCAGATAGTCGATGACATGGTAAGCAAGTTTGTGAATATTGTTTTGTTTAATATTCTTTCTTTATTAAACAATCTGCAGTGCAGTGGTTTTCTCAGGAACAACATAAACTGATATCATTACAAATATTTTAAATAAAAAAAGGAAAAACGAAATAAAAGCGATACAGATTCTGTCATTCATTATTGTGGCTTTGGTGTCACGTGACAAATATGACGCGTTGCCATGGAAACATTAAGGGGGAACGTTCTAAAATAAAAACTCACTCTGGGGAGTAAGTCAGAATATTTTAAACTTAAGCATGAAAGAGTTATGAATAAAAATTATGCTGGCTTATCTTTTTATTACGTGGTTGCATATGGAGTGTGTTATGGAGCACTGCATTTAAAAATCTGTTGTTCTAAAGCGAGGTGTGTATATTGATTGTTCATTGATGGTATAAAGTTAAGCCCCCTTAACAATTTCACATGCCCCCTCAGTCATTTCATCCTGCAGCCGGGCCTGATCATCACCCTCCCACCACCTCAGTGTATTTTTGTTTACGGTGCTAAGAGGGACATATTGTGAGAGGGTGTACAAGATGTCTGTCTTCTTTGAGTTTAGTTAATATTCTGTGTTCTGTTTTAATTTTAATTTTAAAGTTTCAACCAATTTCACTGGTGCCTGCAGAGGGTGGGATATCTCTGAACATTTCATTGCTATGAGAGGCATGTGAGTGGAGTTGCCTGATGGGTTCAAGTAACAAGAAGAACTTATGATGTACATAACAGTCGGACACGGCTGAGTCTCTTCCTTCAAATCATTATAGACATCCAACGACAATGTTGAAAAAGAATCACGTTCAAATCATAGAGAAACTGAGCAATAGTTTGGGGTCATTAGTCTCACTTCTCTCTACTGACACTTCATTCAAATATATTTAAATTTGCTTTGTCATCATCATCATCTGTCAGCTTTGTAAGCAAGCTGTGCTGCATTATGGCTCTGACAGTGAAATACTCTATTTGAGTCTCACGAAAGGTGGTCAAAATGATCTGAACAGATGATTAAGGATTTAGGTGTGTCACTAGCTCACAACACTGATTTATAATTGTCTCTTTTTTGTTGTTGTCATTTTGTAACTAGTCTAATCTATAGATTTTTTACATCTTTAGAATAAAGACCTTGAACATTTCTCATAAGGTCTGTGAGTGTCTACAAACATTCCAAAACCACACGTCCATCCAAACAAACAGACAATCAAGATGTGCTTTGAGATTGCTGTGTTCTTGAGATTTTTCCCTTTCAAGGCACCACATGATCATTTAATGGTGTTAATGGGTAATTGTGGGTGGAGGAATATCTGAAATGCTGGCCTTGTTTGCCAGTTCACCTGGGGCTAAAAGCTGGGTCATGAGGAAAAATCATGTGAGATATCACCTCTCGCTTAGGCTCAGGACAACCACACCTTCAGGCTGCTCATGAACTCATATAGAACCACCAATATAAAGAAGTGATGAAAAAATGCTTGCTGATATAACCTGCTAAATTGTAAATAATGTCAAGCAGACAGTCGGAATAGAAACTTGATGAAATAAAATGACTAAAAATGTCACTTATGATTATATCTACTTTGTAAAGCATATTTAAATAATAGAAAGGCGCTATATAAATAAAAAATATTATTATTATTATTATTTCACACTATATTATACAATTATAGAATTGTTCTGTTTTGTCCCCCAGAATTATATGATATTATGATCAAATTTTGTCTTGTCAAAATGTTTTTACATTTACCAGACGGTTTTATCTAATGTGCGTTTCAAGGTACATATTTACATTCTTATCAGTTCTTGCTTTCCCTGGGAATCAAACCCATGATCTTAACTTTGCAAGCACCAATGATCTACTGTATGAGCTACATGAAAAGGCCACTTTTTTTAGGCCACTTTATGAAGCCAGAAGCCTTTATTTGCCAGAATAATTGTAGAAATGTTTACAGATGTCACATAATATTTTCAGCATTTTAACAGCTCTTTCATATTCTTGTTGTTGCAAATTATGAAAGAGTTTATGCCAGTTTAAGAAGCAGTAAAATCATAGATCACAAAATAATAGGGGCTTTGTGTTAAGATTTTATGTCCTCATGTTCCCTCTGATTTAGAGATGATTGTGTGTCTCAGTTGCAAATGCCAGCTCAAATCGAGCATGGACAAGCCTTACATGTTTTTTAAAAAAATTAGTTTTCAGCATTAATACAATTCTACAGTGTCCTTTGCTAACTATTAAGTGGAATTATTTATTTTATAGTCTAACTAGTGCTGTTAATGTGATCTTATTCTGATTATTATTTATCTAACATTTAAAATAATATCAATTTCTAATTGTTTCTAATTGTTTAACTAATTGGAGAGTAACCTTTTTTAACATTGGTCTGTTCTCTGATGATATAAAAATCTAAATTTTCCAAACTTGAAATTAAAGCCATTAAAGTGTCTTTCATAAATTTCTGGATTCAAAAAGGGTAAGGTCATACATGACAAAAAGAAAAACAAGAAAAGCAGCATGCATTGTTGCGTGTACTCAAAAAAAGAATAATTTCAATGTTTGCATAAATAGTCACAAGGAATAAATATAATCTAGTGTGTGAGTCTAAATTTACTTTATATGGAACCTCATGTCTCTTGCCTCTGTGCAATATGTTAAAAGATTTATATCATTATAGTTACTGATGACCAAAGTCCATTCCAAAATTTTTTAAATCAACCCTGATTCCTTTTATATTGATTGTTGATTGCAGACTAATTTTGTTGATTCCTTTATAAAATCTTGATGTGTGATTTTATCACAAGAAGTGAAATTATAGGCTTATGCAAGTACATTATTCTTCAATATGTCTGAGTTGCCTGCTAGTTAATGCCAAAATCCCCAAAAGAAAATACATATTTAAATAATTAACTGAATGGAGTTAATCTTTTCACGAGTGAGGGAAGGATGGAACGGGAGATTGACAGACGGATCGGTGCAGCTTCATCAGTAATGCGGTCGATGTACCGGTCTGTTGTGGTGAAGAAGGAGCTGAGCCGTAAGGCAAAGCTCTTGATTTACCGGTCAATCTACGTTCCTACTCTCACCTATGGTCATGAGCTTTGGGTCATGACCGAAAGGACAAGATTCCGGATACAGGCGGCCGAAATGAGCTTTCTCCGCAGAGTGGCTGGGCGATCCCTTAGAGATAGGGTGAGAAGCTCGGTCACTCGGGAGGAGCTCAGAGTAGAGCCGCTGCTCCTCCACATCGAGAGGGGTCAGCTGAGGTGGCTCGGGCATCTGTTCCGGATGCCTCCTGGACGCCTTCCTGGGGAGGTGTTCCGGGCACGTCCCACTGGGCGGAGGCCCCGGGGAAGACCTAGGACACGCTGGAGAGACTATGTCTCCCGGCTGGCCTGGGAACGCCTCGGCATCCCTCCAGAAGAGCTGGAGGAAGTGTCTTGGGAGAGGGAAGTCTGGGCATCTCTGCTTATACTGCTGCCCCCGCGACCCGGCCCCAGATGAGCGGAAGAAGATGTATGTGTATGTATGTATGAGTTAATCAGTACTCCTTATTTATGCTTCATTTTGAAGTATTTTTTATGCTTTGTTTTTCCAACTACAAATCTACTGAAAAAAGACACCTAATTGCCTCTGTGTGGTGGAAACATCGGTTATGCTTCAGTTTGATGAAAGAAAGAATGCAAGATGGAGAAAAATAGGCAATGTAAGTTACATAAGCCCCTTTCACACAGAGATTCGAGAAAATAAACGGATAATGTGACCCGGCATTTGTCCCGGGATTGTTTGATTTCGGTTCATTCACACTGCCAGTGATTTGCCGGGATCTGTGAGTGTGTTCACATACATCACGGAAAGACACATGACGTCAGGATGAGACATATAACGTAACGTTACGCGTCAAAAACATGTACATACCATTCCACAAAGCAGGGAACGATCTCAGCATCAGCGTGGATAGTGAGGAGCTCCTGGTCTCTGTTTCATTCCAGTTTGCAGACATTTGTTCATCCTTTCTTTGTTGATGACGAACACAAACTTTCTTCTAAGAGCAACAGACGCGAGCGTCATCAATATAACACACCCCTTACGGCATTGATCCTGGCTTAGACTGATGATTGGAAAAATGAAATTTGTTTCATTAATGGCTGAGATGATAAATTCTAATTATAACACAAAAATCCCGGTTTGGTACATACCTCGGTTTTAAAGTCACGGTTCGGTACGTTTTCGATACAGCAGAAAGAAAGAAATGCCAGAGAAATGTACTATTTGTTAAAGGGCACCTTATGCCCCTTTTTACAAGATGCAATATTGGTCTAGGGTGTGCCCAGAACGTATTTGTGAAGTTTCAGCACAAAATACCCCACAGTTAATTTATTATAACCATTTTAAAATGTAATTTTGGGGCCTGTTTTAAAAAGAGCTGTTTTGGTGTGTACGGCCTAAAATGTAACTGCCTTTGGATGAGGGCGTCACTTGCATACCTATGGCAGTCGGTCTAAGCAGAATGGATGAGAGTGAGAGACCTGCTGTCATTCAGCCGTACATGTTTGAATCGGAATATATAAATAGTCTCTGATCAGACCCAGATGACGAAGAGACTCCGGCAGAATAAACACAAATGAGAATGGAGCAGGACGTCTCGGTATGGTGATTTGATAAATTTATGTTTAAGTTGTAATCGCGTCCGCTTTGCAATTATGGATGTGCAAAACACACACACAGACACAAACAAACACTAACGTTGGTGCATTTTTTTAAACTACAAACAAATACTGTGATAAAGTTTGCATACGTACAAGCGAAATTACATTTACGCGAGGGACCTGTTGTGTCATGTTTACATTACTTGTCATACAGGTGCTTCTGTGGCAAATGTGAGAAGATGTCAAGAAAATATATGTATAATATCTTTAAAAATATATATATTCATAAACATGTGGTTACACACTATACAAACAAGTTTT
>NW_024121256.1:0-47528 GCF_016745375.1 Pimephales promelas | reverse complement strand
GGGTACAGCCTTGTAAGCATTCTTTTTTGTTGTATAGACTAGATCCAGTGTTGTTTCCCCTAGTTGCAAAGTTCACATGTTGGTAGAACTTGGGCAAAACTGTCCTTAAGTTTGCGTGGTTGAAGTCACCGGCTATGATAAAGAAGCCGTCGGGGTTGTTTGTTTGTTGTTCACTGATGGCGCTATACAGTTCACGAAGCGCGTCTTTGGGGAATGTAAACAGCAACAATAACAATGGCCGTGAACTCCCGCGGCAGATAGAATGGTCGACACTTCACAACCATAAACTCACCAGCGATGAACAATAATTTAATAATATTGCAGCATTGTTACACCAGTCTTTGTTGATATACACACACAAGCACCACGCGCGGTCTTACCAGATAGTGATGAATCTCTATCTGCTCGGTAGCTGGTTAGCCCGTGCAACTCGATGCCGGAGTCCGGGATGTTGATGTTAAGCCATGTTTCGGTGAACACAAACACACAACAATCCCTTACCTCATGCTGTGTAGACCGAGTGAGTTGAATTAAGTCCAGTTTGTTTTCCAAGAGAGCGAACGTTTGAGAGCATGAGTGTTGAGAGAGCCGGTCTTGTGGGTTAGCCCTTAGCCTAGCTCATATACCTCCACGCTTGCCACGCTTCCGTCCCCTCTCACACCGCTTACGACGCCACCTTGTGCGGGTAGCGTCAGTAGGTGAGGTCGCGGTCACGAGGTCCGGTTCCAGCAGTAGACAAAAGCCTCGTAACTTCTCAGTAACCGCCGACGAGAGTTGGTGTTTTACGCGTTGGCGATATCAAAAAGGTTTTGGTGATCATATATTTGTTTTTATGAGTTTGCGGGAATTTTGCACTATTTGGAGACGAACAGACGACATTGTGAGACATAAAAGCACCGTATTTGGGGACCCGGAGCAGCCGCTGCGTCTTACCGCGCCGCCATGTTTATCTCACACACAAGCGTCCGTGTGCTCGTCTGATTCAGAGCTTTCCTCCAGGAGAAATTGCCATCTTGAAATTCTCTGCAGCAGACGGACTCTGTGTCCGTAGGCCGTAACACACGCCGCGAGAGTAACAGGTAACAGCAGGCCGCCGAGCTCGACCCAGTCCGGGCGTCTCGACCGACAGCGAGGCGTCTCCTGCTCCTTCGTCAGCCTCAGCTGCCTAAAACTCTACTGCAGCTCGTGAAGATAGCCACGAACATCGGATTCGAGCAGCAGACTTTCAAACCCTCTTCTTCATATCATGTTTAGTTTCTTCCATCATTATCATAACTTATATCTCCACAGGGCTTGTTAGCTTAAAGCCTTGTTCACACTACATGATTTTAAAACGTCGGGCTGAACTGTGCGGTTCACACTACATGACTTGCTCTCAGTGAAATCAGGAGTGTTCAAGTTGTTTAGCTGTTCACACCACACAACACAACGTGATTGATCCACAACAGGAGGTAACTCACTACACGAGTTGACAACGCACTACATAGAGATACAACCACGATCGGATGATAAGAGCAAATCATTTGTGACTCAATGAGAGCTGTTTCAGTACTATGTTATGGTCTAAATCCTGAAAATAATCAAATAAATAATGAGTTGACAACAACTCTGTCACCCAACGATTCTATCTTGTCTACAAACCACGTTTTGTCACGAAAAACAATAAATAAATAAATAAATATTGTGCCAATACCCAGCGAAGAAGAGAACACAACACGTGAATATGGACGTCAGACAGAAACTAGTGCTGCACACTGTTTGCTCGGCGATCTGCTCTGAGGAAAAAAAAGCAAAAAAAAAAAAGTGTCCTCAACCCATGCGTTGCTATGATTGGCTGTACTCATGACATCACTGAGTTTGAGTCGCGCGACTGCTCTGGATATCTAGCAGGCTAGATATTTTTCTGGGCTCGGCGACGCGTCTGCGAGGCGTCTGCGAGCGTTTTTGCTGCGTTGTTGGCTCTTTCATACTAACAGATTGGCAAGCGTTCATCGTCTGCTAATCCCCCGCGATTTGCACGCGATAACACCCTGACCTGTCGGCGAGATAACGATTTGCAAATCGGGCATAAATCGGGCTTAAAATCCTGTAGTGTGAACTTAGCTTTAGCTTCCAAACAAGATGGCGGATATTGATTTCAGTTTCTGCAAGTGTTGTCCTGCCCACTGATCTGTAATAGGCCTGTGGGTGAGTGGATGCCACACCCTTGAATAATAATGAGCTAATCATTGTAGTCTGTTGACATTTCAATGAAATGTGACTTCCTGCTTATCGTGACGCAAAATGACGATTTTTACATCACGATAAGCAGGAAATAAAACACTTAAATCCTTATTTCTCCCATCTCGGGGGAAAATAAGGGAATAAACCATGACCATTCAAAAATATGACTGGGTTTCTAAAGATACAAAGTAGAGGTCTGCACCCCCGCGGGACTCCCGCGGGACCCGCGGGTCGCGACGCAAAACAGTGCGGCGCGGGAGAAATTTTGAAAGGTCAATGCGGGAGCGGGCGGGATGATGAGGTGCACTTGCGGGTGCGGTCGTGAGGGATGATGCGCTGCACTCCCGCAAATTAAATATGAGTGTAAAATAAAATATATAAATGATTAAAGTAGCGTACATAATTTGTAGTTGTGAGGGAGATTCTGATTGGCAGCAATAAAAACGTTTTAAGCAGCCTAAACTTGTGAATATTGTCGGGTAGGGCGGGGCATAATCTCACGCACAGTCGCACACTTGTTTAGAGACAATTCCTTCCCGCTGCTCCGTGTTCGAATTCGAAAGCTAGTTCAAGTTCAAAATAGACAGCATGGACGAGGAACAGAGCGCCTCTAGTGCTTCAGATAGAGGCCTAAGCGCTTCAGATGTAAGTTACGTTACTTCTCTAAAGTACTTGTGGTAGGCACACGGGCTATTTCATTTTAACACCTGCACTGAGCGGCTCAAAGCCCACATAGTTTTTTAGTCACAATGTTTTAGTTCATGGCTAGCCTATAATGTGACAGGAACATTATCTGCTTCTTTTACCTTTATTTTGATCATTTTCATTTAGACATGCTGGTAGCGACCTGCTGAGTTTTTTTTTATTCATATTCTATTCATATTCATATTCATATTATTATTATTATATTATTATTATTAAAATTAAAAGGTAGGCACACAGGCTATTTTCAGTTTAACACCTGCACTGAGCGGCTCAAAGCCCAAATAGTTTTTTAGTCGCAATGTTATAGCCTATAATGTGACAGGAGCATTATCGAATTATATTAGATAGATAATAATATTACCTAATCGAATATATATATATATATATATATATTTTGTTACATGTTAAGCCTAATGGAATTTCGGCCGATTAATGTTATCTTTGGTGGCGTTCGTTACTGATGCCTGTTTAATGTTTTGTATGGTTGATTATGCAGGCTTACCAATAAATATGTTACCAAGTATTGGTAAGGAATTTTGTGAGCAGTGCCTTTTTTTCCCCAGGGCCAAGACCTTTCGTCAGAAAGTGCGGGCGGGAGCGGGACATTATATCACAGATGCGGGCGGGAGCGGACTAAAAATGACTAATCTTTGCGGAGAGGGAGGGAGCGGGACTGAACACTGCGGGAGCGGGCGGGAGCGGGTCTGAAAATTGTGTCCCGCGCAGGTCTCTAATACAAAGCTTAATGCAAATGGGTGAAGTGACCCTTTAATAGTATAAATCTACCCTAAACGTACTAATGTCTGCTGGCCTGTTATAGGATCATAATAATCTGTACAGTATTGTGAGCACAGTGTATATCGTTAGCGAGCGTGTGTATCTATAAGCACGTACGTCTCTCACCAGAAGGCACTTCTCCACTGGTTCTCCTCACACCACAACTCAATTTGTCTCTGACTGTTCTGTCTGACATTATCCCTGGCCTGTCCCTGCTCTCTTTAGCATAGCAGGCTCATAACTTTATGGCTTGATCAGTCATACGAGTATTTCCTCAGCGTCCGAAATGTCATTGCGATCCATTGTTTTCCTGTTGTGTGAATCGACCGCTCTCCCGCTCATTGCGTCACGACCGCCACGCCCATTTTCAGACGCGGAAGTAAAAATTTCTCACAAAAACGACTCCAGAACCTTCTGTAGCGTATTTATATGTATATTTTAAAGAAAATCTAGTTCCTACATTGTTTTTCTATGCATTAACTCGTTGGGTCCTCTAACCTGCAATATGCCTTTAAAATGTAACAAATTTTCTTGCGGGGAGCATGCTCCCGAACCCCCCTACAGGGACAGATGTCTTAACATAGTTTTACAAAATTATATGGAAAGAACAATAATTTATGAACTTTACTCCCAAAACTTTACTCCCAATTTTGTTTAAATCAGTAAACCTGTTAGCCTATGCCAAATTAAAATTGGACAAACTATACATGCCTACAAGACTTTGTGCCCAGGGGACATTGTGCCCTACAAGACATTGTGACGACCCATCCCCCCAAACCCCCCCCCCCCCACCTAGCCCCCCTCATGTCTTCCCCCCCCCCCCCCCAACAAATCTCACTCCAAGCAAAACTCACAAGTTGGCAACCCTGTCATGATAGTGTTGATCAGAGTGATGACAGGCAATGGGAATGCATCTCCAAAGTCGGTGCCTCACCCCTCCTCCTGAGCCTCGCTTTTTCTTTGTTTGTTTCTTCTCTCTGGCCATTTAGCAGGCCATCGGATTGTCGGATTTTAGTGCAGTCGACAGGGAGAGTTTGTGGAGCTACTGTACACTGATTGCTCGTGATTGATCTTAAAGTAAATAAAAACGAGTCTAAAACAAGTCTAAAAACACAGACAAACAAACGGTGAGCACAGGGTTGATGGTAGGCCGTGCCCCGATAGCATCAGCCAAATTAACCTTTTATATTATTTAAATGAACTAATTAGGTTAACTAACATTGTTGTGTTTTGTTCTTATAAAATGGGAACTTATCCTGTAAAATGTACTGTATATTGCTGTGGGTTTATGAAAAATATTTTTTTTCTGTTTACTTGTGACATTTTCTTTTTGTAACCTTGGTTGAAGGGATTAAGATGAGTTAATAACTGTCATGTATGTCAGTATTTCTCACAATTTTCCTTGCATTTCTGTGAGGTGGGAGTATTTACAACTATTCATGTTTTTCCTGTATTTTCATAGTGCTGTTGGCTGAGAACAGCCAATATTTTTCCAAGGGGGGCTATGTAACGGTCACTTTGTGCTTTTATGGTGATTTGAGGTAAAATGAGAACTGCGCGTGCGACCGTAGAGTGTCAGTTATAGATTTGACAGGTGAGAAGAAGAGTTAACCGCTCTACCGACTTTTGTAGTCTTTCTTTTATTTCCTTTTATATTGTGACCAAAGTTGGATGTTTGTGTATACTTTTTCTCACTCGATCGAGGACGAGTGTGATGTTTAAGTAATTTTATTAAACAAGGGGAAAATACGCCATCTCTCGTCTCTTGTGCATCTTTTCCTCCAACACCTGTTGTTTTTCCTCTGGCTCCATCATGGCTTTCTCCATGTACAGGCAGACAAAGTGTCAGACAAATGGTCGTGACTTCTGCCTGTTCCCCCATGGAATCTTCCTCTCAGGGGTCCTGACCCTCCCTGAATAGCCATCATCACCAGGCCCGGCGCCACGAGGGGGCAAAAGGGGGCATTGCCCCCTCAGATCTGATATGTGCCCCCTCAGTTTCATTTTTGTAGCATGGTTACAAATGAAATGTTTAACCTTTTGAGCGGTACAGTCCCATATGGGATGTATAATGTTCAGTGACGTGACATCACTACCAGATTCGCGCGTTGGTTGGCACTGAGCCAGAGACGGACAGCGCTGTCATATCAAAACTATGCAGTGTTTCAACCTCATAATGTTTATTTTTAGGTTTCAGACATTGAAATTCACTTAAGCACTAGTAAAACATTACATTTGGAGTTGGTAAAATACACACGGATGTCTGTGGAAGCAGCAATAACAATCTATTCAAATATAATTTGCCAACGTGTTATTCATATCAGACAAAATAGTGGAAGTGACTATAAAGTTTACTTTATTCTTCTCACAGTTCACCGGCCACTTTCTTACATATATCTCGGGAGAAACTGATGATGACTGACTCTGAACTGCGGCGCAAATAAACGTGGTGTCGTCCATCTCACGTTATAGATCAAGATCAAGACTATTTATAAAGGTTTTAAACGACCAACCACACTCCCTTAGCTACACATTTTTGACAATCGGAATATCAGATAGTCGATGACATGGTAAGCAAGTTTGTGAATATTGTTTTGTTTAATATTCTTTCTTTATTAAACAATCTGCAGTGCAGTGGTTTTCTCAGGAACAACATAAACTGATATCATTACAAATATTTTAAATAAAAAAAGGAAAAACGAAATAAAAGCGATACAGATTCTGTCATTCATTATTGTGGCTTTGGTGTCACGTGACAAATATGACGCGTTGCCATGGAAACATTAAGGGGGAACGTTCTAAAATAAAAACTCACTCTGGGGAGTAAGTCAGAATATTTTAAACTTAAGCATGAAAGAGTTATGAATAAAAATTATGCTGGCTTATCTTTTTATTACGTGGTTGCATATGGAGTGTGTTATGGAGCACTGCATTTAAAAATCTGTTGTTCTAAAGCGAGGTGTGTATATTGATTGTTCATTGATGGTATAAAGTTAAGCCCCCTTAACAATTTCACATGCCCCCTCAGTCATTTCATCCTGCAGCCGGGCCTGATCATCACCCTCCCACCACCTCAGTGTATTTTTGTTTACGGTGCTAAGAGGGACATATTGTGAGAGGGTGTACAAGATGTCTGTCTTCTTTGAGTTTAGTTAATATTCTGTGTTCTGTTTTAATTTTAATTTTAAAGTTTCAACCAATTTCACTGGTGCCTGCAGAGGGTGGGATATCTCTGAACATTTCATTGCTATGAGAGGCATGTGAGTGGAGTTGCCTGATGGGTTCAAGTAACAAGAAGAACTTATGATGTACATAACAGTCGGACACGGCTGAGTCTCTTCCTTCAAATCATTATAGACATCCAACGACAATGTTGAAAAAGAATCACGTTCAAATCATAGAGAAACTGAGCAATAGTTTGGGGTCATTAGTCTCACTTCTCTCTACTGACACTTCATTCAAATATATTTAAATTTGCTTTGTCATCATCATCATCTGTCAGCTTTGTAAGCAAGCTGTGCTGCATTATGGCTCTGACAGTGAAATACTCTATTTGAGTCTCACGAAAGGTGGTCAAAATGATCTGAACAGATGATTAAGGATTTAGGTGTGTCACTAGCTCACAACACTGATTTATAATTGTCTCTTTTTTGTTGTTGTCATTTTGTAACTAGTCTAATCTATAGATTTTTTACATCTTTAGAATAAAGACCTTGAACATTTCTCATAAGGTCTGTGAGTGTCTACAAACATTCCAAAACCACACGTCCATCCAAACAAACAGACAATCAAGATGTGCTTTGAGATTGCTGTGTTCTTGAGATTTTTCCCTTTCAAGGCACCACATGATCATTTAATGGTGTTAATGGGTAATTGTGGGTGGAGGAATATCTGAAATGCTGGCCTTGTTTGCCAGTTCACCTGGGGCTAAAAGCTGGGTCATGAGGAAAAATCATGTGAGATATCACCTCTCGCTTAGGCTCAGGACAACCACACCTTCAGGCTGCTCATGAACTCATATAGAACCACCAATATAAAGAAGTGATGAAAAAATGCTTGCTGATATAACCTGCTAAATTGTAAATAATGTCAAGCAGACAGTCGGAATAGAAACTTGATGAAATAAAATGACTAAAAATGTCACTTATGATTATATCTACTTTGTAAAGCATATTTAAATAATAGAAAGGCGCTATATAAATAAAAAATATTATTATTATTATTATTTCACACTATTTTATACAATTATAGAATTGTTCTGTTTTGTCCCCCAGAATTATATGATATTATGATCAAATTTTGTCTTGTCAAAATGTTTTTACATTTACCAGACGGTTTTATCTAATGTGCGTTTCAAGGTACATATTTACATTCTTATCAGTTCTTGCTTTCCCTGGGAATCAAACCCATGATCTTGACTTTGCAAGCACCAATGATCTACTGTATGAGCTACATGAAAAGGCCACTTTTTTTAGGCCACTTTATGAAGCCAGAAGCCTTTATTTGCCAGAATAATTGTAGAAATGTTTACAGATGTCACATAATATTTTCAGCATTTTAACAGCTCTTTCATATTCTTGTTGTTGCAAATTATGAAAGAGTTTATGCCAGTTTAAGAAGCAGTAAAATCATAGATCACAAAATAATAGGGGCTTTGTGTTAAGATTTTATGTCCTCATGTTCCCTCTGATTTAGAGATGATTGTGTGTCTCAGTTGCAAATGCCAGCTCAAATCGAGCATGGACAAGCCTTACATGTTTTTTAAAAAAAATTAGTTTTCAGCATTAATACAATTCTACAGTGTCCTTTGCTAACTATTAAGTGGAATTATTTATTTTATAGTCTAACTAGTGCTGTTAATGTGATCTTATTCTGATTATTATTTATCTAACATTTAAAATAATATCAATTTCTAATTGTTTCTAATTGTTTAACTAATTGGAGAGTAACCTTTTTTAACATTGGTCTGTTCTCTGATGATATAAAAATCTAAATTTTCCAAACTTGAAATTAAAGCCATTAAAGTGTCTTTCATAAATTTCTGGATTCAAAAAGGGTAAGGTCATACATGACAAAAAGAAAAACAAGAAAAGCAGCATGCATTGTTGCGTGTACTCAAAAAAAGAATAATTTCAATGTTTGCATAAATAGTCACAAGGAATAAATATAATCTAGTGTGTGAGTCTAAATTTACTTTATATGGAACCTCATGTCTCTTGCCTCTGTGCAATATGTTAAAAGATTTATATCATTATAGTTACTGATGACCAAAGTCCATTCCAAAATTTTTTAAATCAACCCTGATTCCTTTTATATTGATTGTTGATTGCAGACTAATTTTGTTGATTCCTTTATAAAATCTTGATGTGTGATTTTATCACAAGAAGTGAAATTATAGGCTTATGCAAGTACATTATTCTTCAATATGTCTGAGTTGCCTGCTAGTTAATGCCAAAATCCCCAAAAGAAAATACATATTTAAATAATTAACTGAATGGAGTTAATCTTTTCACGAGTGAGGGAAGGATGGAACGGGAGATTGACAGACGGATCGGTGCAGCTTCATCAGTAATGCGGTCGATGTACCGGTCTGTTGTGGTGAAGAAGGAGCTGAGCCGTAAGGCAAAGCTCTTGATTTACCGGTCAATCTACGTTCCTACTCTCACCTATGGTCATGAGCTTTGGGTCATGACCGAAAGGACAAGATTCCGGATACAGGCGGCCGAAATGAGCTTTCTCCGCAGAGTGGCTGGGCGATCCCTTAGAGATAGGGTGAGAAGCTCGGTCACTCGGGAGGAGCTCAGAGTAGAGCCGCTGCTCCTCCACATCGAGAGGGGTCAGCTGAGGTGGCTCGGGCATCTGTTCCGGATGCCTCCTGGACGCCTTCCTGGGGAGGTGTTCCGGGCACGTCCCACTGGGCGGAGGCCCCGGGGAAGACCTAGGACACGCTGGAGAGACTATGTCTCCCGGCTGGCCTGGGAACGCCTCGGCATCCCTCCAGAAGAGCTGGAGGAAGTGTCTTGGGAGAGGGAAGTCTGGGCATCTCTGCTTATACTGCTGCCCCCGCGACCCGGCCCCAGATGAGCGGAAGAAGATGTATGTGTATGTATGTATGAGTTAATCAGTACTCCTTATTTATGCTTCATTTTGAAGTATTTTTTATGCTTTGTTTTTCCAACTACAAATCTACTGAAAAAAGACACCTAATTGCCTCTGTGTGGTGGAAACATCGGTTATGCTTCAGTTTGATGAAAGAAAGAATGCAAGATGGAGAAAAATAGGCAATGTAAGTTACATAAGCCCCTTTCACACAGAGATTCGAGAAAATAAACGGATAATGTGACCCGGCATTTGTCCCGGGATTGTTTGATTTCGGTTCATTCACACTGCCAGTGATTTGCCGGGATCTGTGAGTGTGTTCACATACATCACGGAAAGACACATGACGTCAGGATGAGACATATAACGTAACGTTACGCGTCAAAAACATGTACATACCATTCCACAAAGCAGGTGAACGATCTCAGCATCAGCGTGGATAGTGAGGAGCTCCTGGTCTCTGTTTCATTCCAGTTTGCAGACATTTGTTCATCCTTTCTTTGTTGATGACGAACACAAACTTTCTTCTAAGAGCAACAGACGCGAGCGTCATCAATATAACACACCCCTTACGGCATTGATCCTGGCTTAGACTGATGATTGGAAAAATGAAATTTGTTTCATTAATGGCTGAGATGATAAATTCTAATTATAACACAAAAATCCCGGTTTGGTACATACCTCGGTTTTAAAGTCACGGTTCGGTACGTTTTCGATACAGCAGAAAGAAAGAAATGCCAGAGAAATGTACTATTTGTTAAAGGGCACCTTATGCCCCTTTTTACAAGATGCAATATTGGTCTAGGGTGTGCCCAGAACGTATTTGTGAAGTTTCAGCACAAAATACCCCACAGTTAATTTATTATAACCATTTTAAAATGTAATTTTTGGGGCCTGTTTTAAAAAGAGCTGTTTTGGTGTGTACGGCCTAAAATGTAACTGCCTTTGGATGAGGGCGTCACTTGCATACCTATGGCAGTCGGTCTAAGCAGAATGGATGAGAGTGAGAGACCTGCTGTCATTCAGCCGTACATGTTTGAATCGGAATATATAAATAGTCTCTGATCAGACCCAGATGACGAAGAGACTCCGGCAGAATAAACACAAATGAGAATGGAGCAGGACGTCTCGGTATGGTGATTTGATAAATTTATGTTTAAGTTGTAATCGCGTCCGCTTTGCAATTATGGATGTGCAAAACACACACACAGACACAAACAAACACTAACGTTGGTGCATTTTTTTTAAACTACAAACAAATACTGTGATAAAGTTTGCTACGTACAAGCGAAATTACATTTACGCGAGGGACCTGTTGTGTCATGTTTACATTACTTGTCATACAGGTGCTTCTGTGGCAAATGTGAGAAGATGTCAAGAAAATATATGTATAATATCTTTAAAAATATATATATTTATAAACATGTGGTTACACACTATACAAACAAGTTTTAAATGATATACACAGACATCCTACGACGACGACAACAACTTTAGATGCATTTGTTGTTGAATTGGCTGACATCGACTGAAACGACTATTTGCTCAAAAATCATAAAATACACTTACTGGAGGTGACGGTGGATCGCAAACAGTAGATGACGATCCACACTTGAGGATTAACTTTGAAGCAAGACCGGCTTTGAATTGACCCTCGTTCACAAAATAGTCGGTCAGAAAATGATTCGCTCAAACATAAACTTATTTACGAAGGAAAGGTGCCATTTAAACTTCCAAAATACAATACATCCACTGTGTTTTCAGTGGCTCTGATGTCGGAAGTAAGTGAAAACTACTATGTATGTCATTATTACATCCCATCCCACAACAGAACACTTGATTCTAGGAGACAACAACAACCGGCTGTTGTTGAAACAATGGAGGATGGTGCAGATCACCGAGGGTGGGGTCTATGCCACAACCACACTGTCAATCAAACCCCTTGCTCAATTCTATGCCACAAAGCACTGAATCTTAGAACAGCTCGTTCTGAGACAATGCATATGATTTATTGAGATTGTAAAAAAAAAACTGAGTGGATTTTTATCATTCTTGGGTGGTTTTGCTCACACACTGTCAACACGCATTTATGTTCAAACACCATGTAAAAGTGAATTTTGCATAATAGGTGCCCTTTAAAAAGAAAAAAATATTTTTAAATAAGTTTGAGTTTTCCTACATCTTAAAACTTTCAGGTTTATAAATGGGAGTCATCTTTGAAGGATGAACAAATAATGTTATGGTCATCAAAAGATTTGTGAAGTACTTGAAAGCATTTCACTATTCCGGCCAAACTGGTTACAGTTAGTGTTACTATATTAAATCCATGGTGAATGTTGCTGGTCTGTGGACGTAAAGTATTACTAGTTCATTCACAGCACAATGTTTCTCCTGGGGCCGTATTCACAAAGAATTTTATCTTACCACTAGGAGTGCTCCTAAATCGCACTAAAATATTTTAGCTAGGAGTTTTCTCTTAAAAGTTATTCACAACGCCTTTCAGACCTACTCTTAGTAAGGAAAAATTACAACTCCTAAACTAAGAGTGAGTCTTCGTTGCTATGAATGACATCAATTCTCATGCACGAGCTTCCTCGCAAAGTCGCAATGATCATGGTGATTGGTTGTTAGATGACAGGGCCATCATGTGGAACATAACACAGCAACAAATCATGGAATTACGTCAACTAAATATGTCTGTGACCTACACAAAATAATAATAATAAAAAAGTAATGTCATCGAAATGCATAGCATAGGCTATATGACATGTTTGTGCAGGCCCCAGTGAAGTGTAATTCTATTGTTGAAGATCCGCTCAGGAGTCATGTCAGTCGCTCATATTCCCAACTGTAAATTTACTGATTCTTGTGATGAATAGAACATTTTGAGCCCCTTTGTGTAGGCTACTTGTGCAGGAGGTTGGTGTGTCAGTTTTACATGTTGTAAATCATACAAATTGGTTGTGATTTTTTTTTTTAAATAATTGTCATAAATAAAAATGTGAAAACCCATACTTTGAAGATATTTGATTTTCAGTTTTAGATGGCAATGGTTAATTTGTTTTAATAAAAAAAAAAAACTAAATGCCACATAAAAATGTACAAACATACTTTGAAGACCATAATTAAGGTAATTAAGAAACAATAAGACGTAATATGAAAAATTGTTGTTTATTACACATCTGCAGATAGAGACAGACTGATCATTCACTGTAACAGCTAGCTGCTACAGCATTTGCGGCAGATCAGAAAACGACCACATCGGCGTATTTGTAATGATTAGACACAGCTTCCACCGTTGAATGAATATATCACTGTCCTTCGTGTCAAATATACATTTCTAATTAATAATTGTTCCTAGATTAACAAAACCTGCAGCTCTCGTTGACTGAAATCCTATTGTAAACATAATCCTCTGATCATTCGGACTTGTTGTTTCCAGCCATTTCGGCGCGTGACATACGTCACTCACGACCACACGTTAGCGATTGGCTATGGAAGATCATGAGTGACTCTGGGCAGATCCAATAGATTTGAACTTTAATAGTGAACCCGCCTTATGCCCAGCTGCACTACTTCCTGAACTTCAGCCAGCTCCTTGTTTCCTGTCTGCCATTATTGGCCAAATTGATTAATTTAGGTGTACCTGACCTCAGTAGTCATGGCAACAATAATCAGACACACCTGAATTAATCAATTTGGCCAATAATGGCAGACAGGAAACAAGGAGCTGGCTGAAGTTCAGGAAGTAGTGCAGCTGGGCATAAAGCCAATTGAGAGGGGCCATATGTGCAAATGAAATGTAGGCTACTAGAGTCTGGTTGAACCAGGCTAGGGGTTACACCCCTACTCTTTCGAAAGACATCCTGGGATTTTTTGTGACCACAGAGAGTCAGGACCTCGGTTTAACGTCACATCTGAAGGACGGTGCTTTTTTGACGGTGTCCCCGTCACTATACTGGGGTGTGATGGACCCACGCAGACCACAGGGTGAGCACTCCCTGCTGGCCTCACTAACATCTCTTCCAGCAGCAACCTGGTTTTCTCAGAAGGTCTCCCATCCAGGTACTAACCAAGCTCAGGCTGCTTAGCTTCAGTGAGCAACCAGTCTTAGGCTACAGGGTGATATGGCTGCTGGCAAATAGATATTTATATATATATATGCAAGGCTGGACTGGGAAAAAAAGTTGGCCCGGGCATTTTGGCCCAGACTGGCCCACTACATATGAACATAAACACAACTGAACTGTGTACGCCCTTGAATTTGTATAGCAACAACTCCTATTAAAACCACCAACACCATCTAATGAGTGAGATGAAATAACTATTAAGTTTAAAATACAATTCTCCAATTGCATTGGCAATACCAGTCTTTCTCACAAGATGTTTAGTATTGGTCAGTGCACCTCTGTCCCTCTAGGGGGGGTTGGGCCGGGGACATGCTCCCCCGTAAGAAAATTTTGTGATTTTTAATGTTAAATTCATCAATCTGGTGCACTTTGAGAGTTCAAAATTAAGAGCTCCAACCCATATTCAGTGTGCAAATTGAACAAAGAAAAACTCAAAACTCTTTTAGTTGATATAGTGTCTGTCTACATTACATACTACATAATTAATCAAAGTTATAATATTAATCACATGACAGTTATAGCCATATATATTGTAAAACACATGCACTGAAAAATAAAAGCAACTTTCATAATTAGTTTAGAACTAATTTCTGTAACTTGAAAGAGATATTAGTAATATCTTTTATTTTGATGGAAACGGCATTCAGCTTTTATTTTGGCGGAAAACATGGTTTACAAACGGGTCTTATAGCCTACTCTCATTATAATTCTAGTAAAATGCGTAATTGTCAAATATGCAGATGTGGAAATAATGCGTGACTGAGTAATGGGTTTCTTCTCACAGCCTGTAGGCTACTGTGTTCTGAAAGTAGCCTTTTTCTGCTTACCACAGTTCTCTACACTCACTAATGTCGGTGGATTATGAACTCGCCAAAATGGAAAAGAAAGCCCAACTGAACGTCAGTTAATTGTCATAATTATATCATGATAATAATCATGATATTATTATGATTATTATCATAATAATATCATGATTATTATTATGATAATAATAATCATATTATTATTATCATAATAATAATCCACCATATTTCGTTTCGACATCCTGCTGCATTAGTCCCAAGATGATTCATGAACGATCTGTTCATTGCGTATGTCACGTGACAAATGAACGTAAGACTCGGAAGGTAAAGTGATTATTTATGTTCCCTGTAAATCATTTTTTACTGGATTATGATTTCTTAATTCAGAATATGATCAACATTGCGTAGGTGGATGTGATCAGGGAATTTGGCTGTTAAAATTATAACATTAAGCAAAATGAAAAAAAGCGAAATGACTCGAATGACTCAGAAAATCAGTAAAATGAACTTTCTATACGCCTTATTCACGGCAGCGCCATCTTTGATTTTTAAAGGATTAGTTCACTTTTGAAAAAACTTTTGCTGATAATTTACTCACCCCCATGTCATCCAAGATGTCCATGTCTTTCTTTCCTCAGTCGAAAAGAAATTTAGGTTTTTGATGAAAACATTCCAGGATTTTTCTCCATATAATGGACTTCAATGGGAACCGGATGGTTCCAGTATCAAAAGACGGTTAAAAACTGTTTCAGATGCAGCTTCAAATGTCTTTAAACGATATCAGACGATGAATAAGGGTCTTATCATGCGAAACGATCGGTTATTTCAAAACTTATTCCAAAAATGTAACTTTTATAAGGACAAATGCTAGCCTTGCCATATTCTGTGAGGCGCGTTTGCAACGTCACGTATTACGTAATTACGTTTAAAAGGTCACGGGCGACGTAGCCGAAAGTACAGAGTCAGTGTTTACAAGTTGAACGCATAGGTTGAACGTGCACACCAACTTAAACGCCGTTTACAAAAAAAGGGAATAAAAGGAAAAACAACGATGTCGGACGATTTTGATTCTGTACTTCCGGCTACGTCGCCCGTGACCTTTTGAACGTAATTACGTATTACGTGACGTTACAAACGCGCCTCAGAAAATATAGCAAGGCTAGCATTTGCTCTTATAAAAGTTACATTTTTGGAATAAGTTTTGAAATAACCGATCGTTTCGCATGATAAGACCATTATTCATCGTCTGATATCGTTTAAAGACATTTGAAGCTGCATCTGAAACAGTTTTTAACCGTCTTTTGATACTTGAACCATCCGGTTCCCATTGAAGTCCATTATATGGAGAAAAATCCTGGAATGTTTTCATCAAAAACCTAAATTTCTTTTCGACTGAGGAAAGAAAGACATGGAAATCTTGGATAACATGGGGGAGAGTAAATTATCAGCAAAAGTTTTTTCAAAAGTGAACTAATCCTTTAATGAGAATGAAAGCGAGGCTGTGAGGGATAGACTGTTATTTAATGTGTTTTCAGATTGTTCTGCCCATGAAACACTGGAAAAATATCTTTCCAAGAAATTTCAGTTAACAAAAAACTCCAGACAACGTAAGCTGTGGAAAATTGTAAGTAATCTAGCCACTTTATTCAGCTTTTTACAGCGGATGCCATTGGAAACACGGTAAGTCTATCCCTCACAGCCTCACTTTCACACCTGTCATGGCGCTGCTCTGAATAAGGTCTATTCATGACTCGCCAGAGCAGCGGCTCGGTCTCGCCCGATCGCGGCGCTGCGGAAGCTAAATCATTCATGACTCGTGAGAGCAGGGGCTCGTCCTCGCGGTGCTGCGGGGTGGCGGAAGCTAAATCAGACTCGTGAGAGCGGGGCACGCCGACGTTGCGGGGCAGCCGCAACTCAGTAATTCATATAAATAACCTAGTTTGTGAATTGTTCATTCCCGGTTGGCACACATTTTGCAGCCCTTACAAAAGCGCCACTCCCTGTTTACAGTGGAAGTTCGATCATAGATTTGAGTTCGATGCATAATGTCTCGATGCGGCCGTGTCGGCGCATATACGTCATAAATAAATTTGTCTGATTGGCTTACAGGTAACCAATGATTTTAAGCTTCAGAGAAGCGCCCGCTTGCGAGAGAGAAAACACTTCTCTATTATGCCATTCCAGACTCTTTCTACGAAGCAAAGTGAAGTAGCGATCTGGTATTACCAGGCTAATACCAGTGGTGGAAAGAGTACTGAAAAAACATTACCATTACATTCCAAAAAATGTAGTGTGAGTAGAGTAAAAAGGGGGGGGGGGGGGGGGGCATTTAAAATTCAAAGAATTGTGCAAAGAATTCAAAAACCTTTAGAAACTCATAAGATAGTTCAGCATCACACACCAAAAGATGGGTTAAATAAAATAAAAAAATACCCAATTTCTCTCCAAAACAGCACCAATGTTAGTGTTTTGATAAATGAGAATCACTAATATTATCATATTACCTCAACTAATGCACTGAAAAAGGCTAAGATAGTGAGCTAACACTAATTACACACTTTTGTTCCATGCTATTAAATATGTTACAATTTATACGTAAATGCATTGTTCTAGAAGGGTGGCATCATCCCTTACATTTTACACGGCTACATTTACTCACATTGTAATGCTGATAATATAATTTGTAAGGAAAATTTTGCATTAAATAGGGAAGTTATATCCAGGAAACTTTTACAAAAGAAACAAACACACTTTGTCTCTGAAGTCTCGGCGAAGCTGTTTTATCAGCAGCATCCACAAAAAAAAAAAAGTTCAGCATGAAAAATGTTTTTGCGCAAGTGCACTTGCCAAATGAAGATCATATAATGGATCAATCAAAAAACGCTGTTTATTAATGAGCTGTGCTAATTTCTTATTAAGTAATGCAGTTCAAGTTAACGACATGGTGCACTGATTCTGAATTTGGCGGCATGGCGAGCGCGAGACGCGGCAGTGCACAGATCGTGACGCGCGTCTCTACTGTGATTGTGAAGTAAATGGGAGCGGGAATTCACCGCATTATGAACTCGTCTCGCAATTCCCCCAACCTCAGACCAAATGTTATCAGCCTATATAAATATCATATTAAGCAGAAATGTGAAATGTACCATAGCATATTAGAGGAAGACGCTGATATCTGGATTGAATTGATGCGTGATGATGTCCACAGCAGTCACGAGTAACAGCAGGAATAGGCGGTAAGTTTTCTATGCTTAATTTGAATTGATGACAGTCACGAGACCGATTACTCGATCCAATCACGTTGATGGATAAAAATAAAATTAAAACAAGCATGTAACGAGTAACAACCACAAACAGAAGGAAAATGGTGGAGAAAAAGTACCGATACATCACTTAAAATGTACTCAAGTAAAAGTAAAATTACACAATTTTAAACTTACTCAAAAAAGTACAATTTCTGAAAAAAACTACTTAATTACAGTAACGTGAGTATTTGTAATTCGTTACTTTACACCCCTGGCTAATACAGTACACACACCTCGTATCAAACCATTTTACTGTAGTATTTTGGAGAAATGTCACATTATTTGACTTCAGAGGGCCATAAATACGTCTTTTCTAATAAGTCAAGTCAAGTCACATTTATTTATATAGCGCTTTTCACAATACAGATTGTATCAAAGCAGCTTCACAGTGATAACATGAAAGTAGCACAACACAGATCAACAACATTGCTAAACACTAAATAACCCCAACTGAGCAAGCTCAAAGCAAGCCAAAAGCAAGGCGACAGTGGCAAGGAACCAAACTCCATCAGATTGGATGGAGAAAAAACTTTGGGAGAACCCAGGCTCAGTCGGGGGCCAGTTCTCCTCTGGCTTACATTCATATTGTTTAAATATAAATATTAAATATAAATATTGTTTATGAATCAAACGGCGCCATAACATATCGCAGGCATTGAGTCGTCTCTTCACAGGCGTTGAGTCGTCTCATCACAGGCGTTGGGGCATCCGAAATCCCCGTGAGAGGCTGGACACAAAACTGGACCTGACGAACGCCATTTTTCTCGGGACAAGCGTCCCGAGATAACAGCAGAAAGGCAGATGGGAAATAATTAGCATAGCTGATGTTCATAATGATTTCCGTTATAACTCACAAACTCTCCGTAACCTGAACTCTCCGCAACCCAACCATACGCGCCGACCCGTTTGTCTAAAAGGCTGTCGAGCCCCACTGGTGCGTTAAGCAGTTTCAGTGGCAAACGGTTCCGTATGGCATAACAGAGGACTAGAAGGTAAGCATTATGTGAATGCTTGACTAAAGAGAAGCGTCTTTAATCTAGTTTTAAACTGTGTCAGCGAGTCAGAGGCTCGGACCGTATCGGGAAGGCCATTCCAGAGTTTTGGAGCTAAATGCGAGAACGCCCTCCCTCCTTTACTGGACTTCGATATCCTAGGAATGACCAGAAGCCTTGAATTTAGTGATCTTAAGGAACGCGGTGGATTGTAGGGCGAAAGAAGGTCCGTTAAGTACATAGGTGCTAAACCATTTAGGGCTTTATAGGTCAGTAGTAGTATTTTGTAGTTGATGCGGAACTTAATAGGTAACCAGTGTAGATGATAAAATCGTTGTTATATGATCATATTTTCTTGACCTAGTAAGAACTCTAGCAGCTGCATTTTGTACTAACTGTAGCTTGTTTATTGAGGATGCAGGACAACCGGCTAATAAAGCATTACAGTAATCTAGTCTTGAGGTCATGAATGCATGAACTAATTTTTCAGCATCAGAAACAGATAGCATGTTACGTAGCTTAGCAATGTTTCTAAGGTGGAAAAAGGCTGTTCTTGTAACATATGAAATATGATCTTCGAAAGACAAGTTGCGGTCTAGTATAACACCCAGGTCTTTTACTGTAGTGGATAAAGTAACAGGACATCCGTCTATATTAAAGTTGTATTGTGAGAGGTTTTGTGAGTAGTTTTTTGGACCAATAAGTAATACCTCCGTTTTATCTGAATTTAATAGCAGGAAATTACGCGTCATCCAGCATTTTATATCTTTGAGACACTGTCATTTTAGATGAGTTAGTGTTTTCATCTGGTCGTGATGAAATATATAATTGAGTGTCGTCAGCGTAACAGTGGAAATTAATTCCATGTTTTCTTATAATATTACCAAGTGGCAGCATATATATTGAGAATAGCAGAGGGCCTAAAACCGATCCTTGCGGTACTCCATAGTCTACTGACGTTATCTTTGTTTTTTTTTCCATTTAAACAGACAAAATGAGAACGGTCCGATAAGTACGATAATAAGTAGAAAAAAACAATGGTCAAGTCATGTACGGGACGTCTCATACAGTATACACACCTCATATCAAACCATTTTTGTTGAGAATTCCTATGGATCACATGACATAGCCAATCATGGGAGGAGCTAAGTCTCCTCAGGTGCACTTAATGAATGATAAGGTACTATTGTTTGGTGTGTTTGTGTGTGGCACATGCAATGGAAACAGATTGTCCTTTCTTTCTCTCCTAATGAGAGCCTTTGAAGAGTTTATGTGTTCCTGACAATAAACCATACAACTCTATCTGATTCCAATTCACCCTGTGGCCTGGAAGTGGACTGAGTATTGGACCCCTGTGTTTTAATGGACACACCATCCTGGTAGCACATTTCCTGAACTAAAGTTTTTATCAGATATGTACATGGTCCTTCGAGCCGGAGAGGCTGCTAGGATAGAACAAAATGATTCTACGAGACCTAAACGGATATCAACCCCCCCCCCCCCCCCCAGATGGCATCGAGATTATTTGATTCAGTCAAGGAAACCATCTTGTCCACAAGGACAAACTACGTCTGATTCTGTGCTTCTAGAAGTATCACAGGGAGCTGCCATAGCTGAGACTCGGGCTGAGGTGAGGGATCTTGCTTGTGACGTACAGCAAATAAAAGGAATGTTGTCAGAACTGAGCCAGAGTATGAGAACAATGCAGATAAGAAGTCAAAATTCTTCCTTTTCGATCAGTTCCAACCAGAGTTCTAAGGCAACATCTCCTGTTGTTGAACATAATCAATAGGATGATAATTCTAGAGTATCTCTTGTTCAGGAATTGGGTGAATGCCTAAGACAACATGATTCAAACCGACATTATGTTGATCCATCTACATCACCTATCGAATTCAATGGTATTACCTGGTCTCCCCTGTTTATTGTCACAGCTCATGCAATAAAGTAAACACCCATGATAAACTATGCTTTTCTATCTAACGTTAGTAATTGCTGACTCTTTACTCCAACACTGAGCGAACTCTCTGCTCCTCGTCACGGTGCGTCTCAGGTGATGGTTATCACTCTGCCCCAGTAGCAGTGCTTCGCCTTCAGAAAATATAGTATTTATACGGTTAAAAGATGTCTGTGTCTCATATGGCCTTGATATTTGTACAGCCTGTGACTATACAAACCACAACATGTTAATAGGAAAACGTTTGCGTTATTTTGTCAATCATTTGGATTAGTATGAAAGCTGCAACCATTCACATCCAGTCTTTGTGCTAAGCTAGGCTAGCGGTGGGTGCGTCAAACAGACTTATAGCACGCACGGAGATGAAAAAGGTATGTATGGACTTATCTAACTCTGGGGGATAAGGTGAATAGGCTAAAGTCCCAAAAAGTCGGAGTGTTCCTTTAAACGTCGGTAGATGTAAGCCCCTGTTGTTAGTGGGAGCAGATCATCCTCATTTGTTATGCTCTACAGAAAAAGTAACATTTGGTCCTCCTGGAAGTCCTATTGCATTACATACTCGTCTGGGATGGGTACTGCGGGGTCCCACTTCCTTGATTCCCGAGACTGATTCTATCTCTCAGTGCCACTTCTTGGCTACTTCCACCAAAGATCAGTTACAGAGGGATGTAGAAAGATTGTGGCAAGTCGATGTTCTTCCGTATCAGGCAGTTTTTCGGTCAAAGCAAGACCAATACGCTCTTGAGTGTCTGGAGCAGAGAACCGAATGCCTGGAAATGAATGGTGTTGTAAGATATGCCACTCCTTTACTTCGAGCCAAACATGCACCCAGATTCATTCAGTTCTGCAGCAATCAGTAATGCCAGCATTGCGTCGTACCGAACGCCAGATTGCAAAGAATCCAGTGCGTGCAGCAATATATGAGGAGGAGATTCAAAAGCTAGTGGAATCTGGCTATGTGAAGAAACTGAACCCAAAGGCAATGACTTCCACTGATGAATCTTGGTATGTACCCCATCATCTAGTTGAACATAATGGGAAACACCGTTTAGTATTTGATTGTTCCTATCAATATAACGGTGAAAGCCTGAATTCATATTTGTTATCTGGCCCGACCTTGGGTTCTTCTCTTCTCGGAGTCCTTCTCCGTTTTAGAGAACATCAAGTGGCAATCAGTGGTGATATCCGCGCCATGTTTCATCAAGTTCGATTACTACCTTCAGATAGGCCATTGTTACGGTTTCTGTGGAGAAATATGTCCAGAAATGCCCCAGTGGATGTTTATGAATGGAAAGTTTTACCATTTGGTACTACATCAAGTCCCTGCTGTGCCATTTATGCTCTTCAAAGACATGCAAAAAGAATCTCAACTACCTATCCTGAAGTTCAAGATTCAGTCCTTCATTCATTCTATGTCGATAACTGCTTGCAAAGTTTGCCTACCATTGACGACGCAAAGGAAATGATCTTGAAACTATGTTCTGCACTGAGTGAAGGAGGCTTTAATATCAGACAATGGAGTAGTAATTATGCCTCCGTGGTTGACCACTTACCAGATGAAGCACGTTCCCTGCAAACCGACTTATGGCTGAGTCATGATTGTAATGATCCATGTGAGCTGGCACTGTTTACAGGATACTTTGGGGTATAAGCACCGACCTGTGGATCCTTGCTCGACAATATGACCCGTTGGGGTTTATTTTTCCCTACACGTGCTAAGATCATGCTCCAGCAGTTGTGGATCAAACCTGGGCGTGGATGGGATGATCCAGATATTCCTGAAGGCATTAAGAGAAGTTGGATGGCTTGGGAAGAGGAGCTATCTGGCTTGAGCAAGATCCAAGTTCCTCGGTGGTACGGATCCGTACACGTAAAATGTAACAAGTTGACTTTACTTAGAAAAAGTGAGGAAACCGATTGCCTTAAATTTTCCAAGTAAAGTATTGTATTAATTTTTAGTTGGCGCAACTTAATAGCATTTGTATAGACAACTTGTAAATCAAGTATACTCAAGTAAAGTTGACTCAAAATTATTAGTTGTGTTAACGTCTTATTAGAGTTCACATTACTAGGAAAAAATTAGGAAACCGATTGCCTTAAAATTTTGAAGTAAGCTGAACTAAACAAATTAAGTTGAGACAAAAAGACAAAACTGAACTCGGGTAAAACATTATTTATTACTCATCAATTGTCCTTATGCACAACAGTGTACTAAACAATGTCATTCAGATACCCCAAACAGTTTTTTGTTAATGTAACAAACAATTTTATTCACAAAAAACACATTGTTATTCTTGTTAACCCTAAAGCAATTCAAATGTGCAGTGCAAATGCAACTAAAAAGCATCAACATTAGGGTAATGCAGGAAAATTGACACTTAAGTTGCAATGTAAAAATATGTTAAACAAAAGCATTTAACAATACAACTGTTATAAAACAAGAAAAACATTTTTAACCAAGGTTGACAAGTGACAATTTATAAATGTTTTGTGTATTTTAGAAATTTTGTACAACCACAAACTCAAAGGGTTAGTTCACCCAAAAATGAAAATTAAGTCATTAATTACTCACCCCCATGCTGTACCAACCCTGTAAGACCTTTGTTCATCTTCGGAACACAAAAGAAGATATTTTTTATTAAATTTGAGAGGTGGATCACTACCACATAGGCTGCCTAAGGGATAGACACTTGACGGCCCAGAAAGTCATTGAAGAAAATGTTTAAATATTCCATGTGACGACAGTGGCTCAACTATAAGTTTATCAAACGACGAGAATACTTTTTGTGGGGAAATAAAACTAAAATAACGACTTTATTCGACTATTCCTTTTCTTCCTTCTGGGCCTGAAACAAGACTTAAAAAGATTTCTCGCACACATGCGTCATGGAAATCTCTTTATCTCT
This sequence comes from Pimephales promelas, assembly GCF_016745375.1. The sequence goes on along the minus strand of NW_024121256.1, from coordinate 23,631 downwards.
TGTTTCAGGCCTACAAGGAAGAAAAGGAATAGTCGAATAAAGTCATTATATTTGTTTGTTTTTTCGCACAAAAAGTATTCTCGTTGCTTGATAAACTTATACTTGAGCCACTGTAGTCATGGAATATTTAAACATTTTCTTCATTGACCTTCTGGGCCCTCAAGTTTCGATCCCTTAGAGTGCCTATGTAGCAGTGATCCACCTCTCAAATTTAATAAAAAATATCTTCATTTGTGCTCCGAAGATGAACAAAGGTCTTACGGGGTTGGTACAGCATGGGGGTGAGTAATTAATGACTTAATTTTCATTTTTGGGTGAACTAACCCTTTAAAGGGATAGTAACATGATAGCCACTAAACTGAAAAATCTGTCATAATTTACTCTCCCACATCTCATAACAAACCTGTAAGTTTGGATATTCTTTGAAACACAAGTACAAATATTTTTAACCATTAAGCATTTTATGTCCCTCTATTGAAAGTCCAGTGCAATGATGGCAGAACAAACACATAAGAAAATGTACAATTACATTTGAAGAGTTTGTGTCTGGTCTGTTTCTGGGATAGTTGAATGAAGAATAATTGAATGGCTATATGTGATGCATGTGTGGGGGATTAGTTTAGAGAGAAATATACAGAGAATGGTACTTGCCAATATTGTTTTGAAAAAGTCTGAGGTGTCTTCTCCAAAAATGAGGGGAAGTCCACAAAGAACTGCTGTGCGATTTGCAGTGATGTCAGTGCCCTGGAAAACCAAATTAAATTTAAAATTAGTCGGAATAAACTACTTTAAAATGTGATGGCTGCTCTGAAAAAAGTTTTATAACATAGAATTAAATTTTATGAAATAACAGTTACAAAATTTAGTTTAAGAAATAAGCATAGACAAGCTTACCACAAATTCAGAAAGTTTTTTTTTCCAACTGCCAGAAATGGAGCTGTATGTTGATCAAGTGCTGTAAAAAATTCTTGCTTGAGGTTTTTGCTTGTGATGCGAATAAACTCTGCATTGATCTGTAAAAGGAAAAATAACAATGTTAAATCTATTATTAGGCTTTTGGTTTCTGCGTTATAGGGATACTTGAAAATTGCCTTATTTACTCAATCTCGTAGTATCCCAAATGTACCTCTATTCTTCAGATATATACAGTATATATCAGATATATTTATGACTTAAATGAACACAAACAGTCTGTGTGAAGACATGGAAATGGTGTAGTTCTGGTGTAGCTTCCATGTTTTATACGATAATGCTTCAATAGGAGAGCTCTATTTTCATAGGGGGAAAAACAGTACTTACATTTCCTTTGCATGTCTCATCTCACAAAGCAAGCTCTGCAAATGAAGAAAATAATATTAAAATACACACTTTTTAAATATACAGCTTTGTATTTTAATTTATAAATCAATAGTGTTCAAACATTTAAAGTGTGGGGTGGGCGATATGGCAAAATATGATATCACAATTCTTTTCATGTTGGTTTTACTGTTTTGCATTACAGCCAAACAAATTTCCATATTTTCAAAAAACAAAGCTAAAAACAAAATAGAATAGCAGACATTTTAGGCCAAAATTAATGATAATAAAAAGCTTAGTAATTGTTTAAACTTTGTTAATAAAGAAATAGCAATAAAGATACACGTTACATATACACAACATAATATATAAATAAGATAAACCCTATAAATTGGCTTGACAGTATACATTAATAATTTATTCTTATTAAAGCCACTGTATTTAAGTGAGTGATTTTCAGTGACTTTTGTTTTATTAACATTAAAAGTTCTCCCAAAAAACAGTTGTCTCATCATGTAATCTTCTGTTGCAAATTAAAAGTTATTTTGAAGAATGTGGGTAACCAAACAGTTGATGGTCCCCATTGACTTCCATATCATCCTATGGAAGTCTATAGGGTCATCAACTGTTTGGTTACACGCATTCTTCAAAATATGTTATTTTGTGTTCAGCACAAGAAAGAAATTAATAAAGGAACAAAATGAAATTTAGTTAATGATGACACATTTTAATTTTGGGGTGAACTATCCCTTTAAGAAAAGGGCGCATTATGCCCTTCATTATTAGACTGCTGTCGATTAAAGACCTGCACGCTTCTAAAATACATAAACGCATCCGATTAAATTAAGTTCACTTTTACTTTAGACATAACCAACTATGTTCATGAAAACATTGTGTATATTCCACAGTATTAGACGCGAAATATAAAGTTTAGTAATCAGGCACTGTGGTTGATGCACTCAGAAAATGACATGCGCCCATTTCAGAACAGCACGCAAATTAACCGTTTAAGCGGCAAGGCTTTAAAGCACAAGCAAATAATTAAAGTCCCCGTGAACCGGAAGCTGCAAACGATTTTTCTCCAGTGCTGTGACGTATTTCCAAGTGAAACGGAATATTGAACAGAGGGCAGGGTTTTACTCTAGCGCTCCTCCTCTCCATCTCTCGCTCATAGCAAACTAACGGTTTGAGGGGAGTGGTTAAGCGTTTCCCCACCCAAACTGTGAAACCTACGTCATCAAAAAAAGAAACCGTTCCAGACCGGAAGTAACTTTTCAGATTTTGATTAAAGATTACTAAGGTAAAACATTTTTTTAATATATATTCACTTGCACGGATTAATTGTTCACCACAAGACTAGTAATATGCGCTAACAAAGTAAATAGGTTCAATTTTGATTTCACGGGGACTTTAAAGCTTGTGAATTGCAGTGTCCCGTGAGTGTAACTCCCGTGTGTTAACATCTGATGTAAATGCACGTCGAGTTGTAACGTTACAGTATAGGCCTATAGCCAATGTTGAGACTGTGGCGCCAGAACTGAAAATGATTTTTGCTATAGCACAACACTACTATATTTTTTCAAAACAGATTGTGGATAAATTAATCCCACACCCTTAATTTGAAGTAATCCAAAAGTTAAAATATATTAATTTTAGCATTGCTATATTTCTACATAATTATTGCAACATTAAAATATAAATCAGTAAAGTTTTTTTCTAACATTATACTCACAATAAAAACAAATAAAACATAAAAATGTTCCTTGATTGAAAGCATGGACCTAACAAATAGGCTACCGATTTGCAAATGCTAGACTGCTCATTTCGATTAGCACAATCCAACACAATCCAAGAATTTGATTAAAATAACACATCCAATGTTCATGTGTAACGCTAGTTCCCTTTCGTAGTCACTTCGAGTTACGTCAGAAGTGACGGAGAATGGGGGTTTCGCATGAAAGCCAATCCTCTTCGAGTATTTAACAACGAGCCAATGGCATGAAAATGCCTTGGGGCTGCGGAATTTGCATAGCGTATCTCCGGCCCACGCAGTGGGTATAAAAGGAGGAAGTGAACGCAACCGCAGTATGTTTTCGCTTCGGAGCCAAGAGACCTCTTCACTCCTAAAGCCATTCTCACTGATCCAAAGACTCTTCGAGACAAGCATCCTCTTCAGTGTTGGTGTGACGGCGGTACCCAGCGAGATTCTGCATCGCCTGCGATCTGAGCAGTGGTCTGCCAGACTTTGCGCTTCTCCCTGGTCGGCTCAGCGCTGAAAGAGTGAATTTCCTCCTTTCATTGAAAGAGCTGCACGTGGCACGTCTTTTTAAAGATGTCTCGCCCGTGTTCTTCTGGGTGCGGTCGATTCATGTCATCTTCTGATGGTCACGATCGCTGCTCTGTATGCCTGGGCATTCAGCATGCTGCAGCAGCGTTTGTGGATGACTTATGTTCCTTCTGTGGGAATATGACCATCTCTACACTGAGATCTAGACTCAATGATCTGACAAAAGTGAGAGTCCCCGTCCCCGCTACTCGATCTGCTTCTTCCACGAGAAGCTCTTCGACTCGCGGCCAGGGTGATTTGACGGTGACGGTGTGGAACAAAGCCCCGACGCTAGTTCCTCGGGCCACACCCCCGCTCCAGTGGTAGAGCCAGCGAGCGCCAGTTCGAATCAGCCGTCTGCCTCTTCGCAGGTACCGTCTGTTTCGTTCGGCGCTCCAGATGATGATGCGATGTCGATCGCGGCATCACAAGGCGGGCTGGATTCCTCGGGAGATGAGGATAAGGCTGTGTTGCCTCCCTCGGGAGTGCCAGCGTTGCCCGTGTCTGATCCCGAGTTGACGGCCATGCTATCTCGGGCCGCCGTGAGTATCGGGTTAGAGTGGAACCCTCCGCCCTGCCCCGATCTCTCACGGATGGATAATTGGTTTTTGGGCAAGGCTGCCGCCGCAAGGCCACAGCCGGCCCCAATACCTTTTTTCCCCGAGCTGCATGCGGAGCTGACGCGCACTTGGAAGGCTCCTTTGTCCTCCCGAGAGCGCGCTCTAGCCTCCCCCGCCTTTCCTCCCCTCGATGGTGGGGCCGCTCGTGGGTACACTGGGATGCCCCCGGTGGAGCGCTCTGTCGTGATGCAGCTGTGTCCACAGAGCGCCTCCTCCCGTGGTCCTCCTAAGCACCCATCCAAAGCCTGTAGGTTCTCGTCTGCTATGGCGGCGCGTTCCTATAGAGCGCCGGGACAGGCGGCCACCGCCCTGCATGCGATGAGCACTTTGCAGGTTTTCCAAGTCAAACTGCTCAGAGATATGCACGAGGGCGGGACTGACCAATCGGCATTTAACGAACTGCGAGCGGCCACAGACCTTGCTCTCCGGGCAACGAAGGTGGCTGCTCGCTCCGTTGGTCAGGTGATGGCCACTAGCGTGGTCCAGGAGCGCCATCTCTGGCTTAACCTGGCAGATACACGGGATGCCTAACGGACTCGTCTGCTCGACGCCCCGCTATCCCAGGTTGGCCTTTTCGGCGGTGCAGTCGAGGACTTTGCCCAGCAGTTCTCGACTGCCCAGAAGCAGACGGAGGCGATCAAACATATTCTGCCCCGACGGCCAGCTGCTGCCTCCACCCAGCCGTCGGTGCAGACACCTCCTTCTGCTCGCCGCCGAGGACGCCCCCCTGCGGCTCCCCTCCCTCCCACGCGGCCCCAGCAGCAGCCTTCACCCGGGCCGTGGCGCGGAGGAGGCCGCAGGCAGGCGTCACAGCCCCCTCAGGCCGCACACCCCGCTAAACGCCAGGCAAAGTGACGTTCCTGAGACGGGCTGCTCAGTGATGAAGCCGAGTTTTTCCCAGGAGGCGGTAGCAGGCCCCCTCCTTCCCCCGGTGGAGGGCCGGGGGAGAATCTTTTGTTCTCAGCTCCCCGCTGCTCACCCACGGGTGGGCAGTACCCTGAGTTGTTTAAAGAAAGACTTGACATCATCCTGCGCGCATGCCAGTCGACCCGCCTCGCTGCCCCTCCGGGGGGACGTCTGTGGTTCGCATGACCCCGCTGGTACACTTCCTGGAAGCTTGGCTAGAGCTTCCCGGGCTGTCCCGCTGGGTCAGCCGAGATGAGGTCCGGGTTTTACAGCCCCTACTTCAGCAGCGAGGCGTCTGTGGTTCGCATGACCCCGCTGGTACACTTCCTGGAAGCTTGGCTAGAGCTTCCCGGGCTGTCCCGCTGGGTCAGCCGAGATGAGGTCCGGGTTTTACAGCCCCTACTTCATTGTCCCCAAGAAGACCGGTGGGTTACGACCGATCCTGGATCTGCACATTTTGAACCGTACTCTCCATCGACTACCGTTCAAAATGCTCACAGCCAAACGCATTTTCGAAGTTAAGTCTCCCTGCCACTTCAGCTGTATCACTAGGTAGACGCCGGAGTTCAGTCTTGGCTCCTCAGCGAAGAAATACTGCGGTTGCGTTCACTTCCTCCTTTTATTCCCACTGCGTGGGGTGGAGATACGCTATGCAAATTCCGCAGCCCCAAGGCATTTTCATGCCATTGGCTCGTTGTTAAATACTCGAAGAGGTTTGGCTTTCATGCGAAACCCCCATTCTCCGTCACTTCTGACGTAACGTCTCCGTTCCCTACTCAGGGAACGAGGGTTACATCCGTAACCGAGACGTTTGTTTAATCTGTTTCATTTATTACACGGTCAATTGTGTATATTAAGCAATTCAGACATTAAAATAAGACATAAAAAGCACTGACTCACCTTTCCATGTGCTTTCCTCATCCAAAATAATGGTATTACGTTTTCAAATCGGCTCCACCTACTGGTAGAACTGCGCATGACCACTCGAAAATGTTCAACATACTTATTATTGTTACATGTGTGTCCTGTGGTCCCCCATTCTTTGTGTATTTGGTTCAGTCCTGTTTCTAGTTTCCCGCTCCTCGTTTGTATTCAGTCCCTTCACCTGTGTTTGTTTAATTTTGCCCCAGCTGTGCCTTGTTCCCCTAGTCTGTTCTAGTGTATTTAAACCCTGTGTTCTCCTCACTCCTGGTCCGTTCTCGTTGATGTATAGTGTGGTTACTGTTTCCCTGGATTATTTGATTAAATTCCTGTTGACCGGTTCTCCTTGTCTCCTTGTGCTTCCTGGGCACCACACGCCCGTAACAATTATTTTAAGTGGAGGTTAATTTAATCTTTTGAGTTTAATAACTTACCGTGCTAAAACGTTGTCCTTTCTTTATCAAACTTAGTAAGGTCAACAAACGTATTCAAAATAAGTTTTATTCACTTAATGTTATTAGTAAGATCATCAGTTACATTTTACAGTGTAGGATCAGGTGAAGAGAGGAGAGAACTGCATGTATTTTGTGATGCATCAGAGCGGGCTTATGGAGCCGTATCTTACCTTCATCTTTCAAATGGGAATGAAGTTGTCACCTCATTTTTTATGGCTCGATCTAGAGTATCCCCAAAGAAGACCATTTCCATCCCACGTCTAGAACTATGTGCGGCTCTAGTTGGATCTCAACTGGCAAATCTTTTAGTGAAGGAACTTTCTGTGCCCATCCATAAAGTGACGCTTTGGACTGATTCAACCACAGTTTTGACATGGATCTGCTCTGAATATTGTCTGTACAAGATATTTGTAGCTAATCGGATAACTGAGATTCTAGATTATACTACACCAGACCAGTGGAGATATGTGGATACTGGAAACAATCCGGCTGATGAAATTACTAGAGGAAAGAAGTTGACAGAGCTATCTCCTACTAGTCGTTGGTTTCGAGGACCTTTCCTTGCCTTACCCTCTCATCAATGGCCAAAGTATCCAATAACTACTCCTGAAGTATCACTGGAATTGAAAAAAACTGTGTTTTGTAGCCAGACACAAGTTTTACCAAGTCTTTCTAAAGTGGACCCTGTCCAATTTAACACTTGGTCAGAGTTGATTTCTGATACCATTGAGAAGTTTTCTCTTGATCAAGCACCAGAGAACAAGCTCAATCAGAATCAAGCAGAGCTGTTACTACTTCGTCAGGCACAAGAGGAGGATTTTCCTGAGGAGAGCAAGTGTTAAGGCAAAAATTCAATAAACAGACATCACTTCGTAAGAGACACTCTGAGTCAAATTAATAAAAGAAAAGAGAAGTTTATTCTTGCAAGAATAGGCCCAGTCGCTAACACAGATTGGTACACTGTGAAGAGAGTGACGCCCAGAACACAGGCCGGGGTGAAGACTAAATAGCCCTCCCCAAGGTTATTTACTGCAAGCCGAGCCTTCTCTGTAAATTTCCACAAAGTTATAGGATTCATGATGCCAGGTTAGATTTACTAACCCCCTCAACCCCTCCCAGTCTAAGATGACCCCTGACCCGGCCGGTCCTCTGGTGCCTAGCTCCACTCTTGATAAGGGAGAACAATTAATACATGTGAGATTAAAATTCCCCACAACAGCAAGTTACTCCGACTAAATCAAGGTGTTTCAGCACACAGTAGACTTGTTGAATTGGCACCTGAGTGGGATCCTGTGACTGGTCTCATAAGAGTGGGAGGTCGCCTTCGGCAGAGCAAGGACTTGGAGTTAGAAACGATCCATCCCATCATTTTGGACCCTAAGAATCCTATAACTAAGCTTCTGATTGCAGATCTCGATTCAACTCTGTGTCACCCAGGACCGCAAAGAGTCTTTGCCCAACTTCGTAGAAAGTATTGGGTTCTACGTGGACGACAAGCCGTAAAATCAGTTCAGCGTTTGTGTCGTGAGTGTAGAAGATGGAAAGGGTCTCCTTCAGTCCCGAGGATGGCTGATCTTCCTCCCTTTCGACTCCGCCTTTACAAGCCCCCATTTTGGTCAACTGGAATGGACTGCTTTGGCCCCTTTAATATCAGTGTAGGCCGCAGACATGAGAAACGATGGGGTCTCCTTTTCAAATGTCAGACAACAAGATGTGTTCATCTTGAGCTGTTATCTGGTTTAGATACAGACAGTTTCCTATTGGCCCTCCGGCGTTTCATAGCTCGCAGAGGTCGACCCTATGAACTTATCTCAGACCAAGGAACTAATTTTCGGGGAGGAGAGCGAGAGCTCAGAGAAGCGTTCCATCAACTCAGCCCTGCCCTTCAAGAATTGCTTTCTAAGCACCAGATTCTATTCAACTTTAACCCTCCATATTCTCCGGATTTTGGAGGATGCTGGGAGAGAGAGGTCCGATCCATTAAGGCCGCTTTACGGGTGACATTGGGTACCCAGGTGCTGTCTCCAGAAGTCTTATATACAGTGCTGGTAGAAGTGGAAGAGATGTTAAACTCTAAACCTCTTGGATATGCGACATCTAATCTATCAGATCCTGATCCTATAACTCCTAACATACTGTTGATGGGGCGGCAAGATGCTTCTTTGCCTCAAGTAATGTATGCTGATTCTGAACTACTTTCACGTAGAAAGTGGAGGCATAGTCAAGTTCTATCTGATAGATTCTGGTCAAGTTTTATCAGAGATTACCTACCTTCCCTTCAAAGTCGTCAGAAGTGGATGCAGGACGGAAAGTCGATCTCATGTGATGCTGTAGTAATGGTCGTCGACCCGCAGCTTCCATGGGGACCATGGGGACTTCCATGGCCTATAGGAACTGTTACAAAGGTCTCGCCAAGTCCTGATGGCAGGATAAGGTTTGTGGAGGTTCTCATTAAAGGGAAACACTATATGCGCCCAGTTAGTCGTCTGGTGGTCCTTACTAAGTTTTCAGATGACTTGAATTAAAAAATTGGACAGAATTCTCTTGGGTCAAATGTTTACACATTTGGGGGCGGCTGTTGAGAATTCCTATGGATCACATGACATAGCCAATCATGGGAGGAGCTAAGTCTCCTCAGGTGCACTTAATGAATGATGAGGTACTATTGTTTGGTGTGTTTGTGTGTGGCACATGCAATGGAAACAGATTGTCCTTTCTTTCTCTCCTAATGAGAGCCTTTGAAGAGTTTATGTGTTCCTGACAATAAACCATACAACTCTATCTGATTCCAATTCACCCTGTGGCCTTTCAATAAATGATAATGGACTTTGTATTGGACCCCTGTGTTTCAATGGACACACCATCCTGGTAGCACATTTCCTGAACTAAATTCTTTATCAGAAATTTACAATTTTACTGCAGCATCTTTGAGAAATGTCACATTATTCGACTTCAGATGGCCATAAATACCTCTTTTCTAATAAGTAGAAAAGAAATAACGGTCAGTTCGTTTACGGGACGTCCCATACAGTGTACGCACCTCGTATCAAACCATTTTACTGTAGCATTTTTGAGACATGTCCCATTATTCGACTTCAGAGGTCCATAAATACCTAATTTCTCATAAGTAGAAAAAACTAATGGCCAATTCTTATAGAGGACGTCCCATACAGTATACACACCTCGTATCAAAAAATGTTACTGTAGCATTTTGGAGAAATGTCCCATTATTCGACTTCAGAGGCCGATAAATTCCTCATTTCTAATTAGTAGAAAAAAATAATGGTCAGTTCTTATAGGGGACATCCCATACAGTATACACACCTCATATCAAACCATTTTACTGTAGCATTTTGGAGAAATGTCGCATTATTCGACTTCAGAGGCCTATAAATACCTCATTTCTAATAATTAGAAAAAACTAAAGGCCAATTCTTATACGGGACGTCCCAGAGAGTACACCCACCTCATATCAAACCATTTTACTGCAGCATTTTGGAGAAATGTCGCATTATTTGACTTCAGAGGCCCATAACTACCTCATTTTCAATAAATAGAAAAAAATAACGGTCAGTTCTTATACGGGACGTCCCATACAGTATACGCACCTCGTATCAAACCATTTTACTGTAGCATTTTGGAGAAATGTCCCATTATTCGACTTCAGAGGCCGATAAATTCCTCATTTCTAATAAGTAGAAAAAAATAATGGTCAGTTCTTATACGGGACGTCCCATAAAGTATACACACCTAATTTCAAACCATTTTACTGCAGCATTTTGGAGAAATGTTACATTACTCGACTTCAGAGGCCGATAAAATCCTCATTTCTAATAAGTAGAAAAAACTAACGGTCAGTTCTCATATGGGACGTCCCATACACTATACACACCTCATATCAAACTATTTTACTGCAGCATTTTGGAGAAATGTTACATTATTCTATACTTCAGAGGCCTATAAATACCTCATTTCTAATAAGTAGAAAAAACTAACGGTCAGTTCTTATACGGGACGTCCCATACAGTATACGAACCTCGTATCAAACCATTTTACTGTAGCATTTTGGAGAAATGTTACATTACTCGACTTCAGAGGCCCATAAATACCTCATTTCTAATAAGTAGAAAAAACGAACGGTCAGTTCTTATACGGGACGTCCCATAAAGTACACAAACCTCATATCAATTAATTTTACTCTAGCATTTTGGAGAAATGTCCCATTATTCGATTTCAGAGGCCCATAAATACCTCATTTCTAATAAGTAGAAAAACTAATGGCCAATTCTTATACGGGACATCCCATACAGTACACACACCTCATATCAAACAATTTTACTGTAGCATTTTGGAGAAATGTTACATTATTCGACTTCAGAGGCCGATAAAATCCTCATTTCTAATAAGTAGAAAAAACTAACGGTCAGTTCTCATATGGGACATCCTACACACCTCATATCAAACTATTTACTGCAGCAGTTTGGAGAAATGTTACATTATTCTATACTTCAGAGGCCTATAAATACCTCATTTCTAATAAGTACAAAAAACTAACGGTCAGTTCTTATACGGGACGTCCCATACAGTTTACGAACCTCGTATCAAACCATTTTACTGTAGCATTTTGGAGAAATGTTACATTGTTCGACTTCATAGGCCTATAAATAACATTCAAATAAGAAGAAAAAATAAATGGTCAGTTTTTTTAGGGGATGTCCCATAGAGTAAACATTTTACTGCAGCGTTTTAAAGATATGTTATATTTTACTACTTCAACGCCCCATACTATATGCATGTTATAGATTGTGTTGTAGAACGCAGATGAACACGATGATGAAGGCAAAGGTGCCGTCTTGTGCCGGCAGATGGATAGAATGTGGCTTAGCTGGAGGACAATAAAAAGCAGGAGAGAACCATGCAAAAGGGTGGTGAAGATGATGGTGACATTCAGGGGGATGGCCTTGAGCAGGGAATAGCAGACTGAGGCTGAATTGCCGATGGTCCACGCTGGAGTCAAGGGTGGTAAGTAAGCACAGGAGCAAGGGCGACGGGTAAAGGTGGAGCGGAGACGGAGCACTCAGGCCACAGAGAGGAGGCCACAGAGAGGAGGCTGAGTTGCACTGCGGGAGGAAGAGATGAGGAGGAAATATACAAGTTTATTACAAGTGATTTGGGGATGGGGTGGGAGGTTGGGCGGGACCAGCGGATTCCCCCTTGCTGCTTGTGGTGGGCTCATGCTGTTGATCCTCAGTGTCTGGGTGATCTTTGCTGGGAACTGGGTTGTGAGTGGGACTTGCGTTGTTATCCACAATTAGGACGGTAAGTGGTAATCCACAAGACCCCAGCACCCACTCCATGAATTCTGAATTTCTAATCATGAAATGAGGTCTTTATACACCCCTTAAGTCAATTAATATGACATATCTCAAAAATGCTTCAGTAAAATGGTTTGAAATGAGGTGTGTATACTGAATGGGACGTTCCCTATAAGAATTGGCCATTAGTTTTTTCTACTTATTGGAAATGAGGTATTTATGGCCCTCTGAAGTCGAATAATGGGACATTTCTCCAAAATGCTACAGTAAAATGGTTTGATACGAGGTGCGTATACTGTATGGGACGTCCCGTATAAGAACTGACTGTTATTTTTTTCTACTTATTGAAAATGAGGTATTTATGGGCCTCTGAAGTTGAATAATGTGACATTTCTCCAAAATGCTACAGTAAAATGGTTTGATATGAGGTGTGTGTACTCTATGGGACATCCCGTATAAGAACTGACCATTATTATTTTTTTCTACTTATTGGAAATGAGGTATTTATGGCTCTCTGAAGTCGAATAATGGGACATTTCTCCAAAATGATACAGTAAAATGGTTTGATACGAGGTGCGTATACTGTATGGGACGTCCCGTATAAGAACTGACTGTTATTTTTTTCTACTTATTGAAAATGAGGTATTTATGGGCCTCTGAAGTTGAATAATGTGACATTTCTCCAAAATGCTACAGTAAAATGGTTTGATATGAGGTGTGTGTACTGTATGGGACGCCCCGTATAAGAACTGACCATTATTTTTTTCTACTTATTAGAAATTAGGTATTTATGGCCCTCTGAAGTCGAATAATGGGACATTTCTCCAAAATGCTGCAGTAAAATGGTTTGATATGAGGTGTGTGTACTGTGTGGGACGTCCAGTATAAGAATTGGCCATTAGTTTTTTCTACTAATTAGAAATGAGGTATTTTCGGGCCTCTGAAGTTGAATAATGGGACATTACTCCAAAATGCTACAGTAAAATGGTTTGATACGAGGTGCGTATACTGTATGGGACGTCCCGTATAAGAATTGGCCATTCGTTTTTTCTACTTATTGAAAATGAGGTATTTATGGGCCTCTGAAGTCGAAAAATGGGACATTTCTCCAAAATGCTACAGTAAAATGGTTTGATATGAGGTGTGTGTACTGTATGGGACGTCCCATATAATAACTGACCATTATTTTTTTCTACTTATTAGAAATGAGGTATTTATGGCCCTCTGAAGTCGAATAATGGGACATTTCTCCAAAATGCTACAGAAAAATGGTTTGATACGAGATGTGTATACTGTATGGGACGTCCCGTACATGTCCTGACCATTGTTTTTTTCTACTTATTAGAAAAGAGCTATTTATGGCCCTCTGAAGTCAAATAATGTGACATTTCTCCAAAATGCTACAGTAAAATGGTTTGATACGAGGTGTGTATACTGTACGGGACGTCCTCTATAAGAATTGGTCATTAGTTTTTTCTACTTATGAGAAATGAGGTATTTATGGACCTCTGAAGTCGAATAATGGGACATTTCTCAAAAATGCTACAGAAAAATGGTTTGATACGAGGTGTGTATACTGTATGGGACGTCCCGTATAAGAACTGACCGTTATTTTTTTCTACTTATTGAAAATGAGGTATTTATGGGCCTCTGAATTTGAATAATGTGACATTTCTCCAAAATGCTACAGTAAAATGGTTTGATATGAGGTGTGTGTACTCTATGGGAGGTCCCGTATAATAACTGACCATTATTTTTTCCTGCTTATTAGAAATTAGGTATTTGTGGCCCTCTGAAGTCGAATAATGGGACATTTCTCCAAAATGCTACAGTAAAATTGTTTGATTTGAGGTGTGTGTACTGTATGTGACATCCCCTACAAGAACTGACCGTTGTTTTTTTCTACTTATGAGAAATGAGGAATTTATCAGCCTCTGAATTCAAATAATGTAACATTACTCCAAAATGCTACGGTAAAATGGTTTGATACGAGGTGCGTATACTGTATGGGACGTCCCGTATAAGACCTGACAATTATTTTTTTCTACTTATTGAAAATGAGGTATTTATGAGCCTCTGAAGTTGAATAATGTGACATTTTTCCAAAATGCTACAGTAAAATGGTTTGATATGAGGTGTGTGTACTCTATGGGACGTCCTGTATAAGAACTGACCATTATTTTTTTCTACTTATTAGAAATGAGGTATTTATGGCCCTCTGAAGTCGAATAATGGGACATTTCTCCAAAATGCTGCCGTAAAATGGTTTGATATGAGGTGTGTGTACTGTGTGGGACGTCCCGTATAAGAATTGGCCATTAGTTTTTTCTACTTATTAGAAATGAAGTATTTATGGGCCTCTGAAGTCGAAAAATGGGACATTTCTCCAAAATGCTACAGTAAAATGGTTTGATATGAGGTGTGTGTACTGTATGGGACGTCCCATATAATAACTGACCATTATTTTTTTCTACTTATTAGAAATGAGGTATTTATGGCCCTCTGAAGTCGAATAATGGGACATTTCTCCAAAATGCTACAGAAAAATGGTTTGATACGAGATGTGTATACTGTATGGGACGTCCCGTACATGTCCTGACCATTGTTTTTTTCTACTTATTAGAAAAGAGCTATTTATGGCCCTCTGAAGTCAAATAATGTGACATTTCTCCAAAATGCTACAGTAAAATGGTTTGATACGAGGTGTGTATACTGTACGGGACGTCCTCTATAAGAATTGGTCATTAGTTTTTTCTACTTATGAGAAATGAGGTATTTATGGACCTCTGAAGTCGAATAATGGGACATTTCTCAAAAATGCTACAGAAAAATGGTTTGATACGAGGTGTGTATACTGTATGGGACGTCCCGTACATGACCTGACCATTGTTTTTTTCTACTTATTAGAAAAGAGGTATTTATGGCCCTCTGAAGTCAAATAATGTGACATTTCTCCAAAATGCTACAGTAAAATGGTTCGATATGAGGTGTGTGTACTGTATGGGACGTCCCGTACATGACCTGACCATTGTTTTTTTCTACTTATGAGAAATGAGGTATTTATGGACCTCTGAAGTCGAATAATGGGACATTTCTCAAAAATGCTACAGTAAAATGGTTTAATACGAGGTGTGTATACTGTTTGGGACGTCCCGTATAAGAACTGACCTTTATGTTTTTCTACTTATTAGAAAAGAGGTATTTATGGCCCTCTGAAGTCGAAAAATGGGACATTTCTCCAAAATGCTACAGTAAAATTGTTTGATATGAGGTGTGTGTGTATGGGACGTCCCATATAAGAACTGACCATTATTTTTTTCTACTTATTAGAAATGAGGTATTTATGGCCCTCTGAATTCGAATAATGGGACATTTCTCCAAAATGCTACAGTAAAATGGTTTGATACGAGGTGTGTATACTGTACGGGACATCCTCTATAAGAATTGGACATTAGTTTTTTCTACTTATGAGAAATGAGGTATTTATGGACCTCTGAAGTCAAATAATGTAACATTACTCCAAAATACTGCAGTAAAATTGTTTGATATGAGGTGTGTATACTGTATGGGACGTCCCCTACAAGAACTGACAGTTATTTTTTTTTCTACTTATTAGAAATAAGGTATTATTATGGCCCTCTGAAGTCGAATAATGGGACATTTCTCCAAAATGCTACAATAAGATTGTTTGATATGAGGTGATACTGTGTGGGATGTCACCTATAAGAATTGGCCATTAGTTTTTTCTTATTACAATTTTGTTTTTGTTTTTTGTAACAGACAGACAGACAAACAGAAAGAAAGAAAGAAAGAAAGAAAGAAAGAAAGAAAGAAAGAAAGAAAGAAAGAAAGAAAGAAAGAAAGAAAGAAAGAAAGAAAGAAAGAAAGGATATGAATATTTGGAAATAATTAAAGAAAAAGATGGAGAGAAAGATAGATGGAGAGAAGAGAAAGAAAGAAAGAAAGAAAGAAAGAAAGAAAGAAAGAAAGAAAGAAAGAAAGAAAGAAAGAAAGAAAGAAAGAAAGAAAGAAAGAAAGAAAGAAAGAAAAGGAAAGATCTGGGCAACTCAAGCGCTCTGAAGCGCGTTCTTCCTCTGCTGTGACTGAAATATACCGTATTCATAGTAATAGGCGCACACGCTTATTTTTTTAGCGACTGGCTTGTGTCGCGGACCCCGGACGACTGCGAGATGAGCTGGTATGCGCAGCTGCGCTACAATCCTTTGTGAATAGGTCTTTAGTGAGTTAGGAGTCTTCTCAACTTCTTTTAAGCTGTCCCAGACTTAGGTGCTACTTTTAGGGCTAAAATTCTTTGTACTCTTAGTGAAAAAAAAATGAGGAGTCCTAAAGTTAGGAGTGACACGCCCATTATTTTTAGGAGTTGCTCCTAAATTCGCCAGTTAGGAGCTACTTTTAGCCTTAAAATTCTTTGTGAATACGGCCCCTGTTTGATTACATTCTTCCAAATATCTTCCTTTGTGTGCAGCAGAACAAATAAACACATATAGGTTTGGAACAACTTTGAGGGTGAGCAAACGATGAAAGAATTTTCATTTTTGGGTGAACTATCCCTTTAAGTTGAATATAAATAAATAGCAGAATAAAAAAAAAAATAAGACGTTGAGTGTGACGTTCATTGAGACGAGTGCATGTTGCAAAGTTATATTAATGAGCTTATCGGAACGCCATAGTCATGCAGATCTATTCGAGAGCCCCACGATGGTACTGCGGGTGCGGACTGGAAATAGTTCCGAGTCCGACGGGAGCGAAGAACCGTGAGCTGGTCACAATGCTCGCACCCGCCCTTCTCTATAGCCAGAATCGCGTGCTCTTCCCCCAAACAAGCAAAACAGTAATCGTGTGTCCAGCTCAGACATGGGATGGGAGCATGAAAACAACGTTTACTATTTTGTTGGCTCATTTCTCCTCTTTTTTAAGCCCTGTGTCTACTTCAGTCTTTGTGAGTTCTTTTATGTTGCTTGTAGCCTTGACCCTGTCCTGAGTTTCTGTGATTTAGCCTACCTGTTCGTTTAATAATTTTTTGTGCTTGCATTTGGATCCTGCTTCCTCCTTCTCAGCTGCCTCATAACAATAAATAACAGTGCTTGTTCAGTCAATCAAACTGAATAAACCAATCACTGATCAATGTTTTCTATTTTAATATAATGTTTTTTTTCTCGTATGATTTAATCTTGTCCACTATTATTTTATATTATGTTTGTCAACCCCAGAGGGTTTAATGAATTTCATAGCCTATGGTAATATACTAATTTCATAAATTACTGAGTTGTGTAGGAAAAGTAAAAGAAGCCTATTAAGATTTTTTTCAGTAGCCTAACCTACACATTGACGGACAACCACATGATGTGTGGTATTCATAAAGCTTAGGCACTAAATTTAGAGCAAAATTAACTTTTTACATTTGTGGTTTGTGTCATGTGATTGGTTTAGATGACAGGGATGTGGGAGAGACAGTGGTCATTTTCATCATTGCATTTAGAGGAGAAGACGGAATCAATAAAAGGAGCTCATGTTTTATGAGTTTGTTTGTTTGTTTTGTTTATTTATTTATTGTTTGCCTTCTTTGAGGAACATCGTGCTTTATTAGGTTCACATAACTTTGGTGGTTTCACATTACTTTGGTGAGTTTCAAATCTCGACAAAGCAGGTACGATAGAATCTAAATCATTACAAAATGTAAAGCACAAATTCTTCTGACTCTTAATGGTCAGTAGCCTAAAAGTCTGAGGCAGTACCCAGTAAAGAGCGCATGTTTGCGGACTTCGACTGTGTTGTGTGCAGCAGGAATATTGAAAGGTATAACATGCTTGTGTTCATTTATAGCTGTATAATCGTTTCGATTAAAATCTGTAATATTACATCTCATTTTGGATTTGCCGGAACTGGTCATTGTGACATACTGAACTGTCTTGTTTTAATATTGAAGGTGTGGTGAAGGAAAATTAGACTACATCTAAAAGACTCAGAGGGACTGAATAGGTAACTAACCCGAAGAAGCATGAACGACTCGTTACGCCATCACTTCAGCATGAAACACATGGACTACATGTATAATCCTGACAATAACATCACTTTGAACAGCAGTGCAACTCCCGGTGACATGAATGCAACAGGGATTGCCCAAATCATGATCCCCCAGGAATTGTTTCTAATGCTCGGCTTGATCAGTTTGGTGGAAAACATTTTGGTGGTGGTGGCCATCATCAAGAACAGGAATCTTCATTCGCCTATGTATTATTTCATCTGCTGTCTGGCGGTGTCGGACATGCTGGTGAGCGTAAGTAATGTGGTGGAGACGCTCTTCATGTTGTTGACGGAGCATGGGCTGCTGCTCGTCACTGCAAAGATGTTACAGCACTTAGACAATGTGATTGACATTATGATCTGCAGTTCTGTCGTGTCCTCGTTGTCATTCCTCTGCACTATTGCCGCGGACCGCTATATCACCATCTTTTACGCACTCCGGTACCACAGCATCATGACCACGCAGCGCGCCGTGGCTATAATCGCGGTGGTGTGGCTCACCAGCATCACCTCTAGCTCTTTATTTATCGTTTATCACACTGATAACGCGGTCATCGCCTGTCTCGTCACGTTTTTCGGCGTGACGTTGGTGTTCACGGCGGTTTTGTACCTGCACATGTTCATCCTGGCGCACGTCCACTCCAGACGCATCATGGCCCTCCATAAGAGCCACCGGCAAGCCACTAGCATGAAGGGAGCCATCACTCTGACTATACTGCTCGGGGTTTTCATCATCTGCTGGGGACCGTTTTTCCTCCACCTCATCCTTATCCTCACCTGTCCCACAAACCCTTACTGCAAGTGTTATTTCAGCCATTTCAACCTTTTTCTGATTCTTATCATATGCAACTCGCTTATAGACCCTCTCATTTACGCGTATCGCAGTCAAGAGCTGCGCAAGACGCTCAAAGAAATAATTTTTTGTTCATGGTGCTTTGCAGTGTGATATATTCTTTCTGGATTTTTTTTTTTTTTTTTTTTTTTTTTTAGAAACGCTTGGAGGAATAGGCTATCTGCGCTGCTTGATTCAGCTTTATTCACAGAGATCGTACTAATGACCCCCTCTCTATAGAAAATATACTGCTGAAAGAGGGACATACACTATATATATATATATATATATATATATATATATATATATATATATATATATATATATATATATATATATATACACTACAGGTCAAAAGTTTTAGATCAGTAAGATTTTTTATGTTTTTAAATGAAGTCTCTTCTGCTCACCAAGGCTGCTTTATTTGATGAAAAAAAATAACAAACAGTAATATTGTGAAATATTATGACAATTTAAAATGACTGTTTTCTATTTTAATATAATTTAAAATGTAATTTGAAATTACAGTTCAGCGTCATTACTGTTGCTGATTACATATCAGTTTTCAGTGTCACATGATCCTTCAGAAATCATTCTAATATTATTTTATGCAATGTTTTATGCTCAAAAAACATAAATTATTATTTTCAATTTTGAAAACAGTCATGTACCATTTTTTCCCCCAAAAAATTATATGATGAATAGAAAGTTCAAAAGAACAGCATTTATTTAAAATATAATCTTTTCTAACATTATAAATGTCTTTACTGTAACTTTTGATCAATTTAACTCATCCTTGATGAATAGAAGTATTTTCTAATTTCTTTCCCCCAAAAATAAAAAAATACATTCTTACTGACCCCAAACTTTTGAATGGTAGTGATTAATGTAACAAAAGCTTTCCATTTCAGATCAATTCTGTTCTTTTGAACTTTCTATTCATCAAAGAATCCTGAAATAAAAATGTAAAAAACATGTTTTACATGTTTCAACATGGATAATAATCATACATGTTTCTAGAGCATCATATTGTAATAATTTCTGTAGGATCATGTGACACTGAAGACTGGAGTAATGATGCTGTAAATTCAGCTTTGATCACAGGAATAAATTACACTTCACTATATTCACATAGAAAATCGCTGTTTTAAATTGTAATAATATTTCACAATATTACTTTTTTTTTGGTATTTTTTATCAAATAATTGCAGCCTTGGTAAGCAGAAGAGACTTCTTTTAAAAACAAAAAATCTTACCAATCTAAAACTTTTGACTGGTAGTGTATGTATATATTATATATATGTTATATAACTGACGCTAAAGGGCGCCTAAAATGTCAAATATTGAAGCATGGTCAAAGGTGACGCCTTGGGGTGAGAATGCGTTGAATATTTAGAACACATATTTATATTTCAATATTCAAAATATTATAACTGAATTAAACATGTGCTGAAGGAAAACAATAATTTTCATAAATTCATAAAAAGTATAACGACCAGATATACACATAACCCTAGCAGCTAGAAGCAACATACACAATTTGATCAGAAACAATGTGCATGCCGCAATGTAAATATTTGCCAAACTAACTAAGGAATTGCCATGACATCATCATTTTTTAAAGATAACCTGATGAGTAGAACTCCATTCATTCCCCAAAGTGTTTATCCTCTGCAGGGTCACTGGGAGGATTAGAAATTACAAAAAATTAAAATTAAAGTGAATGAAGATCAAGAAGACATATGATAAATAACAATCTTTTAATGTTCATAATGATGTAAAAAGAAAATATGAACAGCATATTGAAAATGCATCACTGCAGTTTGCAAATCGTGCTATTTACTGTTTCATTTGAACAAATACTGTTTTGATGAGAAATGCTTCGTGTAAGAACAGCAGTTGTCTGCTCAATGAATCCTAGAGTTTCTATCTTTTATCCAGTGCTGCTGTTTTCAGAATAGTCATAAAATTAAACCATATGTGGTGGAAGCTTGACAAGCAGCTTTTTAAATTTGGTCCTTTTTGTGTCTTCTATCAGTCTAGTCTTTTATCTCCTTTTAATCCATTAGATACTCTATTGACTTTTTTGACCTTCTTTTCCTGTTTGGTGTTATTTAAGCTCATCACAAGCTTTTTCACGTGTTTGAGATGTAGCCGTGGGCAAGAGAACTGATTTGAGTGATGGCAGCCATCAGGGCCACATGCCATTTCATTAAGCCACTAAATCTTATGTACCTCACGGAAAACACATGGTTCTCTTGTTTTAACACAGAATCCAAAAGCCATTCTCTTAAAATAAATAATTAAATAACACAAAGCTAGCATAAGAATACTTTCTTCTTTTTTTTAATTTTACCAAACAGCATAAGCTTTGTCAGATTACAGACAGACTGGTGCTGTTACTATTTACGGAGAGCTTGACTAAATTACCCTGTTCATAAAGCAAAACTTTGTGTGCATGTGAGCATCTGTCACAGTGTGAAAAATTGTCTTAAGTACTAAAACAACAATCAGAGTTAACCAAAAAAAAAGTACAAATCTTTTTTCTCCAACGTAATGTTTGTCCCTTAACAAGGTAGGTTAGTAGTGGCCACTAGTGGCCACATGGGTGTCAAACTCTTGACTTGCCATATGTAGGCCATTTTTAGATGCTAAACACCAATGGTGAACATTTATGTATAAAGTCAGATATGCAAGTATATCCAACTTTACCTGCATACATATGGTATATTCATGTAAAGCAAATTGTGAACAAGCTCTAATTTGTTATTGTGGCAATAAGGCATGAAGATATTACAGTTTTTTTCGATTGCTAAACCACAGTGGAGTACAACTGGAGCTACATGTGCAAAACTCTAACTCCAGTCTGCACAGCAGCAGTTCATGTTGACCAAACTCTAGATCGTTTTTCAGTTCTTGAACACAGTTTTTCAAAACTCTACACACTTATCCCATGACTTTAACCACAACCTGCACAACACTGTGGATTTACAGCACTTGTTCAAATGCTAACACACTGCTGTCAAAACTGTAAACCACTCATTCAAAACAGAATAAATTTCAGCCTTGTGCATTTCACACACTGCTGATGTTCAAACTATTTGCTGAAAGGCTGAAAACTTGTGGCCTAATGCTTGAGAGACCCAGATAGCAAACTGACATTGAATCAACGTGGAAACATGACATCGAAACAACGTTGATCTGACATTGTTTTGCTCATTGAATTACAGTAACGTTGAACCAACGTCAGACGTGTCATTCTTTCAAAACTAACGGAAAATCAACTTGAAATCAACATTGTTTCAACGTTACGAAAGCAAACCAATTTTCGATTTTCATTTAGCTTTGAAGAATGCCGCGTCTGACGTTGGTTCAACGTTACTGTAATTCAATGAGCCAAAATCAACGTTGTTTCGATGTCATGAGAGACGTCGTTTCCACGTTGATTCAATGTCAGTTTGCTGTCTGGGGAGGGAGGGTTACAGTATCACAGTATGTACTTTTAGTTTCTACCTTTTTTTCTCATTACTGTAATTCTGTAAATTACTACAGACTATTGAAGCAAACTGCTAATTTTCAATTGTTATGTTCTAAAAATGTAAATATATCAAATGAAAGAATGTCACTGTTTTCTTTGAAGAAAATATTAGTTTGTATGAAGTGTGAAATTGTTGAAACTGTAAAGATGAAAAGTTTGGATTTTCTGCATTGGTGTTTGATGCTACTGTTTTTCCTCTCAGTGTGTTCTGAGTGACAGTGTGTGTTATCTCAGTGAGGGTTGTGCATAGTGTTGTGCACACTGAGCCTGTTTTGAGCCGTGTGTTAAGAGTTGTGCTCAGGTGACTGTTGGTAATGCAGACTGTGGTTAGAGTTTTGCACATTTAGCTCCAGTTGTGCTCATTGTCGTTTAGCAATCGAAAAAAACTGTAAGATATTATTAACAATAACATCATGATTATTTTTGTAACAATGTGTATGGTGAAAAGCGCTGTACAAATAAAATTGACTTGACATACATACACACAAGTTGAAGCAAGTTGCTTTTATTGTTATTTGGGTTAAATAAAAGTGAGCACATGGTACGGTATGTCCTATTTTCAAAGACCAGAGGCTAGATTGGGTAAATGTAATAAAACTGCTATTATTAAAGTTGCACAAAATTGTTTGGTCAGTGGTACAATCTGTGTTCAAAACTGTGTTCATGCCTTAATTAAAAATTAATATGTCGGTTCAGATTTAGGAGTACATTTCAGGGCTCTATTTTAACAATCTAAGTGCATGGTCTAAAGCGCACAGTGCAAATGTATTTAGGGCATGTTAGAAACCACTTTTGCTATTTTAACGACGAGAAAAAAAGTGTTGTCCCTATTCTCTTAATAAGTAATGGGTGTGTTTTGGGCGTAACGTGCAATTAACCCATTTGAGTCTCATCTTCCATTCCATTTAAAAGCCAGTTGCACTCGCGCCATGGCGGATTCGCTATTTACAATGCGGAATTTGCAAGTGGATCTGATCGTTCACAAGGTTAAAGCAAACCATTAAAACAGACCATCTACATGAAAAAGTGCATGCGCGTTGTGGACCCGCCTATAGGCACACATTACTAATGAGCTCTTTAAATGAGAAAAAATAATATTGCGCCAATTACTTCCCAACAAGCAATTTTGCATCTAAAAGACGTCTAATAGCCGTCAAAACATAGCCCAGACATCTAGGCTAAAACAAGGCTAATTTGGGCTGTCAGTGAAAATCTAATAGACGTCTAAACATAGCCCATAGCCCAAGAAAAGACAGTCAAAAATTAGGCGGCTATTGAACGACTACATTTATACATCTTAAAGACAGTGCATATGGGTCTTGGCTAAAACAAGACTGAATTGGGCTGTCAGTGAAAATCTGATAGACGTCTAAATGT
>NW_024121255.1:11934564-11952773 GCF_016745375.1 Pimephales promelas | reverse complement strand
TCAAACAACCCACAATTCTCAATTCCATTTTAATTGTCGTAAAACTTATGAGCACGAAAGTTGTATGGCCTGATGTGATCTATAATTGTACCGGTTTCATATTAATTCACGCAAGTGTGTTTGATTTATGGACAAATGTTCGAATCCAGTCCAGGGGGCGCTGTCGAGCCCGCCCATGCCACCCCGATGACCAGCTCAGCCCGGCCCTGATGGCCATGGGTTTCTGACCCGGTGTGCAAAGTTTCAAGAGTTTTTAGAGGATGTTAAGCCCCCAAAAAAGCCAGAGAAATCGCACACAGCAAATAAAGGGTTAAAATTACCTGACAGGCGCCCCTCCTCTCACTCACCACAGAGAGACACTGAGAGACTGGCAAAATTCTAAGATTTTCTCTACATTCAAACAAAGATATCTGACTTTCTGTGGGTCCTAGCTAATGAGTGTCAATTAGAAAGTTGTCCGGCTCGAGGAGTACAATATACATACGATTTTTGTAACTCTAGTTAAAACTAACAACCCCACTTTTGTCAAAAGGGGTGGTGCTACTGAGCCCTCACCACGCCCGTTTCTGAAATTTGCACATGTCTACTGGCTAATAAATGTGATGTGTCTGTCGAGTTTCATGCGATTTGAAGCATGCTAAGGGTCTCAAAAGCATCCTAAAAGAATGGTAAAGTTTGATGCGTTGCCACGGCAACAGTTTAAAAGATATCAAGAATCCATTCACAGGTCTACATCTGCCGTATATTTACATTATACAGATTAAGTTTGAAGCAAATCGGGTAAAAATAAAAGGGTGATTTCAAAAGCATTTTGAAAGTGACACACTTCCTGCTGCCAGTTGGTGGCGCTATAACTTTGACTCACAATAGTCACATCCATGTGATCGTCCTCTTACAGCGAACACACTGCTGAAGTTTCATCAAGATCAGTTAATGTATGCTGAAGTTATAACACACTTCCTGTTTCACGTTTCTCGCCATAATTTCGTTTCCTCGCCACGGCCAAACCGTTCGAGATATCAAAATCCCCTCGCAAACTTTCATCCTCAATGCCTTGACTTCATGCTGACCGAGTTTCGTGCCGTGTGTTTGAATTCTCTAGGAGGAGTATTGCACATTCCATTGCGAGCGTTTTACAAACAAACCTCAATAGCCGACTTCCTGTTGGGCTGGGGTAAAAAGTAAGAGTGTGAGGTATAGATGAAACGATGAGATCAACATGTGTACCGAGTTTCATATTATTACATACAAGCGTGTTTGATTTATGGACCAAGTGTTCGGACCCCGTTCAGGGGGGCGCTGTCTAGCCCCCCTGCCACACCCAGGTACCATCTTCAGCCCGGCTCTGATGGCTGTGGGATCTGACCTGTGTGCAAAGTTTCAAGAGTTTTCAAACCCGTTAAGGGCCCCAAAAGCCGCTAAGAGTCTCAAAATCATCAAAAAAAAGAATTTTAAAGTTTGATGCGTTGCCACGGCAACAGTATCAAAGATATCAAGAATCCATTCACAGGTCTTCATCTGCTATGTATTTACATTATACAGATTAAGTTTGAAGCAAATCGGGTAAAAATAAGAGGGTGATTTCAAAGCATTTTGAAAGTGACACACTTCCTGCTGCCAGTTGGTGGCGCTATAAATTTGACTCACAATATTCACATCCATGTGATCGTCCTCTTACAGCAAACAAACTGCTGAAGTTTCATCAAGATCAGTTAATGTATGCTGAAGTTCTGACACACTTCCTGTTTCACGATTCTCGCCATAATTTCGTTTCCTCGCCACGGCCAAACCGTTCGAGATATCAAAAATCCCCTCGCAAACTTTCATCCTCAATGCCTTGACTTCATGCTGACCGAGTTTCGTGCCGTGTGTTTGAATTCTCTAGGAGGAGTACTTCAAATTCCATTGCGAGTGTTTTATGAACAACCCTAAATAACCGACTTCCTGTTGGGCTGGGGTAAAAAGTAATAGTATGAGGTATATATGAACAAAGAGATCTATATGTGCACCGAGTTTCATATTATTACATGCAAGCGTGTTTGATTTATGGACCAAGTGTTCGGACCCCGTTCAGGGGGGCGCTGTCTAGCCCCCCTGCCACACCCAGGTACCATCTTCAGCCCGGCTCTGATGGCTGTGGGATCTGACCTGTGTGCAAAGTTTCAAGAGTTTTCAAACCCGTTAAGGGCCCCAAAAGCCGCTAAGAGTCTCAAAATCATCAAAAAAAAGAATTTTAAAGTTTGATGCGTTGCCACGGCAACAGTATCAAAGATATCAAGAATCCATTCACAGGTCTTCATCTGCTATGTATTTACATTATACAGATTAAGTTTGAAGCAAATCGGGTAAAAATAAGAGGGTGATTTCAAAGCATTTTGAAAGTGACACACTTCCTGCTGCCAGTTGGTGGCGCTATAAATTTGACTCACAATATTCACATCCATGTGATCGTCCTCTTACAGCAAACAAACTGCTGAAGTTTCATCAAGATCAGTTAATGTATGCTGAAGTTCTGACACACTTCCTGTTTCACGTTTCTCGCCATAATTTCGTTTCCTCGCCACGGCCAAACCGTTCGAGATATCAAAAATCCCTCGCAAACTTTCATCCTCAATGCCTTGACTTCATGCTGACCGAGTTTCGTCGCCGTGGTTTGAATTCTCTAGGAGGAGTACTTCAAATTCCATTGCGAGTGTTTTATGAACAACCCTAAATACCGACTTCCTGTTGGGCTGGGGTAAAAAGTAATAGTATGAGGTATATATGAACAAAGAGATCTATATGTGCACCGAGTTTCATATTATTACATGCAAGCGTGTTTGATTTATGGACCAAGTTTTCGGACCACGTTCCAGGGGGCGCTGTCTAGCCCCCCTGCCACGCCCGGGTACCATCTTCAGCCCGGCCCTGATGGCCGCGGATTTTGACCCGTGTGCAAAGTTTCAAGAGTTTTTGAGCATGTTAAGGGCCCCAAAAGTGCCCAAATAGTCGTATAAAATAATAATAATAATAATAATCGTTAAAAACAATAGGGCCTAGCTGCCCTAAATATAGCTGCGAGCAGCGATGGCGGGCCCAAGCCGGAGGCACCGCAACCCCGGTTCCTTTAGTTACCTAAAGGCACCCGGGTGGCGGTGCCGAAGGCTTTGGCCCTTTCATGATTAAATGTTAAAACGGCTTGCCATACTCTGTCATTTCGACTAGTCACAATTATGTTACAGATATCTTAAATGATAATACAAACTATCCAAAGTGTAACGACTAGACAGAAAGACTTTGTTGATATCTACAATGTTAATTCCGGACAGGCAAACTTAGCTTTTAAATGTTAAAAGGGCTTGCCATACAGGGACGTAGGCTCAGAGAGAGGCTCACCATATTCAGACCAAAATATCTGACTTCCTCTTGGTCCGAGCTAATGACTATGTATTAGAAAGTTGTACGGCTTGAGGAGTACAATGTATATACCGATTTTTGTAACTGTAGATAAAACTAACAACCCCACTTTTAAGTATATATATGGTGCCTTTAGTGTTATTCTGCACGACGTGCAAAAACTTAACCCCCGCTTTTTTAAGTATATATATATATATATATATATATATATATATATAAAGAGGGTTATTCTGCACGACGTGCAAAAACTTAACCTCCGCATTGACTGTCGAAGAGAAGTGTGCAGAAGAGCTTGCATCAGTGAGGGCTTTGCAAAATATATATACATACAAACACACACACACACACACATATAAATGAGGTTAGTGTTTTACAATATTAAGGAAAGCAAATGTATTGAAATATAGCACATTAATTTTAAATTCATTCAGCTTCAATTACCAATTTGTAGTTTACCAATTTATCTTACTTTTATTTAAAGCAAACTATACATTTAAAAGATTAGGGTTATATGCATATTTTGTCATTTAAAAAAATACAAAATTGTTATGCAAAAAGATAAGGACTTGCAGAAAAAATCTACAGTCAGCCACACACACACACACATAAACGCAGACACCAGCAACCCCCCCCCCCCTCCCTCTTCCCCATACAGACACTGATAGAGACAAGATACACATCCAAACTGCAATATCTGACTTTCTTTTGGTCTGAGCTTCTTACTGTTAATTAGAAAGTTGATCGGCTTGACAAGAACAATATACGTGGCATGTTTTGTAACTGTAGGTAAAACGAGCAAAGTTAACACATTTTATGTGTCCTTTTTTAGTCATAAAATTATTTTCCTCGCCACGGCCAAACCGTTCGAGATATCAAAAATCCGTCCGGAATTGAGCATCCTCAATGTCTTGACTTCATGCACACCGAGTATGGTGGTGATTGGTAAACACATGCGTTGTAATTTGATGTATTTCTCCTAGGAGATTTATTCAAACAACACATAATTCCCAACTTCCATTTGAACTGTCTTAAAACTTAGAGCAGAGATGGGCGCAGGTCACGCAAGTCTCAAGTAAGTCTCAAGTCTTAACCGTCAAGTCTCAAGTAAGTCCCAAGTATTTTTTTTGGGGGGGGGCAAGTCAAGTCAAGTCACAGGCTATGTCAAGTCAAGTCAAGTCTTGTAGTAGGTTAAGTCAAGTGCAAGTCAAGTCACCTTATTATTTTAATTTTACATGCAGAATCTGATCTTAATAAAATGAAAAGACAAGATAAGTATTTGCCAGTAAATTACAATAATTTGCATTGTAAATACTCATGTTCAGTAAAATACACCATGGAATCAAACAAAATTGTAACTTCATAAAATTATTTATTTTTCACTTCTGCCAACAGTGTGTTTGAAATGTTTTAAATTTTCAACATTGAGTCCATAAAACAAATAACAGCTTAACATCCTACAGACTCTCTGAACACCTTCCTCTCTCTCAAACACAGTTTACAAACAATATTAAACTTTGTTACATTTCTCCTCTCTCTCTCTCTCTCTCTCTCTCTCTCTCTCTCTCTCTCTCACACACACACACAGTGGTGGTTCTAGACCATTTCAACTGGGGGGCCAAGCTGGGGCCAGTTGTACTGTTAGAGGGGCCAGTTACATTTAGACCTTATCATTTTCTGCACTGCACTGAATGCATAAATAAGCAAAATACCATGTTTATAATTATCCAACAATTTGCATTTGCATTATATTTTTACATTTGCATTACATATATCAGTCTGTATTTGAATTTCCATTTTATTTTTTTACATTGAATATACAGTATGTATATATATATATATATATATATATATATAATTTTTACAAATTAATCTACGATTTTTGTGGGTTTTTTTTTTTTTTTTTTTTGCAAAAAGATCAGCAAATTATCCTCTAAACTGGCCTTTTTAGGGGGCTTTCCTCTCAGGGTGAATGAGCTTTTTTATAATTGTTTTTTTCCTGACATCTTTGAAAGACAGAAGCAATAATTAATGCATCCTTGGCCAGGATATAATTATAAAATATGACATGATTTTAAAAGTGACCTATAATATCGACTATGCAATACACTTTAATTTATCTAGTGCTAATAAAATTATTAAGCCTATTTGGAGAGAGAGATGTTTATAATGTGACAATATGTCAGTCATCGTGATTCGTGTAATAAGATGACTAGGCCTAGACTACTTGTTCTGAGCAGGTGTTGTCAGTGAACAGGCTGTAAAACTGTTGTCTAAGTTACAGACTGATACTAATTAAATGGGAAACGAATCGATTACCTAACGTAACCTCGGTTCTCTCTAGATGAGGGAACGAGCATTGCGTAAGCTAGCTTACGCTACGGGAAAGATTCATCTTACATCAGTCAAGTTGTCATAGTTTTTGTCAAACAAGTTGTGAATTTGTTGTAACATTAAAACAGGAGATCATGACTTACTCCGTGCTCCAAGTGATGTTCGGAGCTCCAGTGATTAGTTTCATCTGTGGGACGGGTGAAGAAACTTTCGGAAGATGTTGTAACAGAATCATATGAACAATTCCAGGATATGCTTTTTTTCATTGGTTGTTGCGTTAAATTTTACCCAGATACAATAGTGCCCTTTTCTGATTGGCTATTAAGTAGCACTTCTCTTTTTTTGATTGGCTGATGCGTAGCAGGGTCGACTGCTGAACTCCAGGCGAGACGCGCTTGATTCTCACGTGAGAGCGGCGCGGCCAGAGAAATTGCGTATATTAAATATATTATTAAGTTTTTCCGCATGAGAAATACAATGTGTGACGGGAGTGTGAGACAAAAGACTGAAACGAGTGACTGTCATGCTCAATGCGTGACACACTATAAAAAAAATATTTCACACTGACTCCACATTTAGGGGGGCCACAAGGGGGTCCAAGCTTGTTGTCGCAGGGGCACTGGCCCCCCCAGGCCCCCGCCTAGAACCGCCACTGCTCACACACACACACACTTTCTCTCTCTCTCAAGAAGCAAAAACATGACTGCTAAAGGTTGTATCAGCGATGGCGGGGTAACATCACTTAACATCACGAGTGATATTCCCTTAGGCCACGCCCCCTTGTCTCCCCAAAGTATTATAAGCAATCATGCGCATCCCGTGTGCAGAATGATGCACTTGAAGCAACACCAAGTCACAGCACGCAACGCTTCACATTGAAAAGAACATAGCGAAGGGATGGTATCTATAATCTATGCTTAGTAGGGCTGCACGATTTGGGAAAATGTCATATTGCCATTATTGAGCCAATATTGCAATTGCGATTTGCGACTCCGATATAATAAAATGGTTTCATGAGTCCAACTTGCTTGGTTCTAAAGTAAAATGCACACACAGATTAATGTTTATTTCTCAACTCAAACTAAAAACAACAACAACAATAAATGATTGATAACACCTATAATGATCAATAAACCATCAACCAAACCAACATTACAGTGATTCCATCAATTGAAAGCCATCAACTTTTTAAAAAATTATTAGGCTTAAAAAAAATATATATAACAGCTTTTAAATTAAGTGAACTTCAAACAATCCCCACATAAACCCATAATAAAAAACATATTTACCTGTGCCCTTCCTGTCTTAACAGGTACAGAAATTGAATAAAGTTATCAAACAGTCTGCGCTGCCTGAATCATAAATTATATATATAATAATCCTTATTAAAGCTACAAAAGTTCTTTACTCAAGATCAGTGAGTAATTTTCTAATTTCCCTTTGTTCTTTTAACTTTACTGAAAGAACGCTTTATTCGCTGCTGGCCCTTTAAGAGCACCCGTTGCCGAGACGCGGATCTCACACGCGCCTCATAGCACAACTCACAACTCTCACATTTTGGCATAATTGTGTGTGCTATTGTTCGTTCAAGCTCGAAAGAGAACTGTTTATTCTGGGCTGGCACACGGTCAGTGCATGCGCATTATGCGAGTCTCATCTATTCTAATCTAGGGCACTCACAGGCAGCTTTTCACTTCTTGTCGTGCAAAATGCGAAAAGGCATTTGAACCAATAAGAGGGGGATCTTGTAACACTAGTCAAAGGATGACAAAAAAGAAGAGATGCTGCGCTAATAGCCCTACTTTGTTTATTTCATTTAAAATCGCGGCATTTTGCGTTATATAATTGCATAGGTTTGAGATCGCTATTACGACTGCGATATAATTAATCGTGCAGCACTAATGCTTAGTGTATTCTAAAGGGCAATAAACTCCACTCCAGCAAGATAGTCATTTTATGCAAATCATAGACCTTTATGCCTTATCTACAAATAAAGTATAATATTGGGAACATTGATCTTGAAGAGAGTGTCGTCGTGTTACTGTCGCAACCGAACGCGACGCGCTAATGCTGATGCATGGAGAATGACTGAGGCGAGATGACTTTCCGTTAACTTTAACTTAGAGACTAAAATATTAATTTTACCACACATTAAGCTATTGAATGACTTTAGAAGTCTTGGAATATAGTGTGAAAACTTGATTGTGCTTTACAGTTTTTTATGCCTTTAGTGGGGCTTAACAAAATAACACAATATGCAGAATGTCGGACGTCACTTATAGGCTAAACTGTTTTTATAGATAAAACTATTTACATTCGGCAGTCATGAAAACAAATCTCAGATAACGGTTGACTAGGTAACAATGTGTAATTTTGCGCCGGAGTTCTCCTTTAACTTACATTAGCTAGCTAACTACGAACGAGCTAACCAGATAACATTAACAAATTGACAAGCACTTACTGGGCAGAATATGGCTCTTCAAATGACGGACGAAATTGGAGGTTGTCATCTGACTGTCGATCTTAACGTTGCATGTCTTGCAAAGCGCTGTTCTTTTGCCATCTTGTTGTAAGAAATTCTTGAATCCAAAAGCGACGACGACCCTCGTTATCCCTCCGGCTGACATGTTGATGTGATCTGATGTAAGTGGGCGTGGTGTGCGCGTAAGGTATGAGAAGGCATGACTGATGATCTCTGATCCAGTCATGACAGCGCTATTCTCAGCCTGCGCTCCAGCTGGATCAACTTTATTTTTTTTTACATAATTTATATATTTTATATTCAAACTGAAAACATGATGTGATTAACACTCAAGTCATATTATTACATGCAAGTGTGTTTGATTTATGGACCAAATTTTCAGATCAAGTTTATGGACCAAGTTAATTTAATTAATAAACTAATTATATAAAACTATTAATGCACTACAATTAAACTGGTTATATGCCTTTACTTATAAAAAATAAAAAACTTATTTAAAAAAATACCAGGCTTAAGGCATTTATTTTTTATGCAGGCCATACACACAGGAGTGAAATGGTTAATACCCCTCCCCCTACAAACACACACACATACACAGACAGGCAAAGACAGCAGGCTCAGATTGAGCAAGACCAAGTTATAATATTTGTATAATTTAATTTAGAAACAAATGATGTATAATTACATTTTTAGAAGATATGAGGCTTTTAGTGTTTACTTTTTTGACATTACTTTAATCTTTTGCCATAGTTGCACATGTCTATTGGCTAATAAATGTGATGTATCTGTTGAGTTTCAAGCAATTTCAAGCAAGCTAAGAGTCCCAAAGCATCAAAAAATAATGTTAAAGTTTGTTTCGTTGCCACGGCATTTTGAAAGTGACACACTTCCTGCTGCCAGTTGGTGGCGCTATAACTTTGACTCACAATAGTCACATCCATGTGATCGGTCTCTTACAGCGAAAACACTGCTGAAGTTTCATCAAGATCAGTTAATGTATGCTGAAGTTATAACACACATCCTGTTCCATGTTTCTCGCCATAATTTCGTTTCCTCGCCACGGCCAAACCGTTCGAGATATCAAAAATCCCGTGGCACTTTTTCATCCTTAATGTCTTGACTTCACGCTGATCGAGTTTCGTCGAATTTGGTTCAGTGCTCTAGGAGCAATAATTTAAATTACATTGCATGTGTTTTAAACACAACCCTAAATAGCCAACTTCCTGTTGGGCTGGGGTAAAAAGTAAGAGTGTGAAGTATATATGAAACGATGAGATCTATATGTGTACCAAGTTTCATATTATTACATGCAAGTGTGTTTAATTTATGGACCAAATTTTCAGACCAAGTTTATTGACCAAGTTAATCTGATTAATAAACTAATTATATAAAACTATTGTCAATTCACTACAATTAAACTAGTTATATGCCTTTACTTATAAAAAATAAAAAATAAAAACTTATTTAAAAAATACCAGGCTTGAGAAATGTATTTTCTTTATGCAGGTCATACACACAGCAGTGAAATGGTTAAGCCCCCTCCCCTGCACACACACACACACACACAGACAGCCAGCCAGCCAGCCAAAGGCTCAGAGTGGCCATATTCAAACAAAAATATCTGAGTTTCTGTGGGTCCTAGCTAATAAGTGTCAATTAAAAAGTTGTCCGGCTCGAGGAGTACAATATACATACCAATTTTTGTAACTCTAGTTAAAACTAACCACCCCACTTTTGTCAAAAGGTGGCGCTACTGAGCCCTCACCACGCCCGTTTCTGCAACTTTGCACATGTCTACTGGCTAATAAATGTGATGTGTCTGTCGAGTTTCATGCAATTTGAAGCATGCTAAGGGTCTCAAAAGCATCCTAAAAGCATCCTAAAAGAAGGGTAAAGTTTGATGCGTCGCCACGGCAACAGTTTCAAAGATATCAAGAATCCATTCACAGGTCTACATCTGCCGTATGTTTACATTATACATATGAAGTTTGAAGCAAATCGGGTAAAAATAAAAGGGTGATATCTAAGCATTTTGAAAGTGACACACTTCCTGCTGCCAGTTGGTGGCGCTATAACTTTGACTCACAATAGTCACATCCATGTGATCGTCCTCTTACAGCGAACACACTGCTGAAGTTTCATCAAGATCAGTTAATGTATGCTGAAGTTATAACACACTTCCTGTTTCACGTTTCTCGCCATGATTTCGTTTCCTCGCCACGGACAAACCGTTCGAGATATAAAAAATCCCCTCGCAAACTTTCATCCTCAATGTCTTGACTTCACGCTGACCGAGTTTCGTCGAATGTGGATCAAAGCTCTAGGAGGAGTATTTGACATTCCATTGCGAGCGTTTTACAAACAAACCTCAATAGCCAAATTCCTGTTGGGCTGGGGTAAAAAGTAAGAGCGCGAGGTATAGATGAAACGATGAGATCAACGTGTGTACCGAGTTTCATATTATTACATACAAGCGTGTTTGAGTTATGGACCAAGTGTTCGGACCCCGTTCCAGGGGGCGCTGACGAGCTGCCCTGCCACGCCCGGGTACCATCTTCAGCCCGGCTCTGATGGCCGCGGGTTCTGACCCGTGTGCAAAGTTTCAAGAGTTTTCGAGCACGTTAAGGGCCCCAAAAGTGCCCAAAAGGTAGTAAAATAATAATTATTATAATAATAATAATAGTAAAGAAAAATAATCCCAAGGAAAACAATAGGGCCTTCGCCCTTTCAGGGCTTGGGCCCTAAATATAGCTGCGAGCAGCGATGGCGGGCCCAAGCCGGAGGCACCGCAACCCCGGTTCCTTTAGTTACCTAAAGGCACCCGGTTGCGGTGCCGAAGGCTTTGGCCCTTTCATGATTAAATGTTAAAACGGCTTGCCATACTCTGTCATTTCGACTAGTCACAATTATGTTACAGATATCTTAAATGATAATACAAACTATCCAAAGTGTAACGACTAGACAGAAAGACGTTGTTGATATCTACAATGTTAATTCCGGACAGGCAAACTTAGCTTTTAAATGTTAAAAGGGCTTGCCATACAGGGACGTAGGCTCAGAGAGAGGCTCACCATATTCAGACCAAAATATCTGACTTCCTCTTGGTCCGAGCTAATGACTATGTATTAGAAAGTTGTACGGCTTGAGGAGTACAATGTATATACCGATTTTTGTAACTGTAGATAAAACTAACAACCAATGTAGTAGCACTTCTCTTTTTTTGATTGGCTGATGCGTAGCAGGGTCGACTGCTGAACTCCAGGCGAGACGCGCTTGATTCTCACGTGAGAGCGGCGCGGCCAGAGAAATTGCGTATATTAAATATATTATTAATAGTTTTTCCGCATGAGAAATACAATGTGTGACGGGAGTGTGAGACAAAAGACTGAAACGAGTGACTGTCATGCTCAATGCGTGACACACTATAAAAAAATATTTCACACTGACTCCACATTTAGGGGGGCCACAAGGGGGTCCAAGCTTGTTGTCGCAGGGGCACTGGCCCCCCCAGGCCCCCGCCTAGAACCGCCACTGCTCACACACACACACACACACACACACACTTTCTCTCTCTCTCAAGAAGCAAAAACATGACTGCTAAAGGTTGTATCAGCGATGGCGGGGTAACATCACTTAACATCACGAGTGATATTCCCTTAGGCCACGCCCCCTTGTCTCCCCAAAGTATTATAAGCAATCATGCGCATCCCGTGTGCAGAATGATGCACTTGAAGCAACACCAAGTCACAGCATGCAACGCTTCACATTGAAAAGAACATAGCGAAGGGATGGTATCTATAATCTATGCTTAGTAGGGCTGCACGATTTGGGAAAATGTCATATTGCCATTATTGAGCCAATATTGCAATTGCGATTTGCGACTCCGATATAATAAAATGGTTTCATGAGTCTAACTTGCTTGGTTCTAAAGTAAAATGCACACACAGATTAATGTTTATTTCTCAACTCAAACTAAAAACAACAACAACAATAAATGATTGATAACACCTATAATGATCAATAAACCATCAACCAAACCAACATTACAGTGATTCCATCAATTGAAAGCCATCAACTTTTTAAAAAATTATTAGGCTTAAAAAAAATATATAACAGCTTTTAAATTAAGTGAACTTCAAACAATCCCCACATAAACCCATAATAAAAAACATATTTACCTGTGCCCTTCCTGTCTTAACAGGTACAGAAATTGAATAAAGTTATCAAACAGTCTGCGCTGCCTGAATCATAAATTATATATATAATAATCCTTATTAAAGCTACAAAAGTTCTTTACTCAAGATCAGTGAGTAATTTTCTAATTTCCCTTTGTTCTTTTAACTTTACTGAAAGAACGCTTTATTCGCTGCTGGCCCTTTAAGAGCACCCGTTGCCGAGACGCGGATCTCACACGCGCCTCATAGCACAACTCTTTTCATCCATAGACTTTTCTTATGTTATGAAGATACTAGACAAAACCACATTTTGGCATAATTGTGTGTGCTATTGTTCGTTCAAGCTCGAAAGAGAACTGTTTATTCTGGGCTGGCACACGGTCAGTGCATGCGCATTATGCGAGTCTCATCTATTCTAATCTAGGGCACTCACAGGCAGCTTTTCACTTCTTGTCGTGCAAAATGCGAAAAGGCATTTGAAAGAGGGGGATCTTGTAACACTAGTCAAAGGATGACAAAAAAGAAGAGATGCTGCGCTAATAGCCCTACTTTGTTTATTTCATATAAAATCGCGGCATTTTGCGTTATATAATTGCATAGGTTTGAGATCGCTATTACGACTGCGATATAATTAATCGTGCAGCACTAATGCTTAGTGTATTCTAAAGGGCAATAAACTCCACTCCAGCAAGATAGTCATTTTATGCAAATCATAGACCTTTATGCCTTATCTACAAATAAAGTATAATATTGGGAACATTGATCTTGAAGAGAGTGTCGTCGTGTTACTGTCGCAACCGAACGCGACGCGCTAATGCTGATGCATGGAGAATGACTGAGGCGAGATGACTTTCCGTTAACTTTAACTTAGAGACTAAAATATTAATTTTACCACACATTAAGCTATTGAATGACTTTAGAAGTCTTGGAATATAGTGTGAAAACTTGATTGTGCTTTACAGTTTTTTATGCCTTTAGTGGGGCTTAACAAAATAACACAATATGCAGAATGTCGGACGTCACTTATAGGCTAAACTGTTTTTATAGATAAAACTATTTACATTCGGCAGTCATGAAAACAAATCTCAGATAACGGTTGACTAGGTAACAATGTGTAATTTTGCGCCGGAGTTCTCCTTTAACTTACATTAGCTAGCTAACTACGAACGAGCTAACCAGATAACATTAACAAATTGACAAGCACTTACAGGGCAGGCTCTTCAAATGACGGACGAAATTGGAGGTTGTCATCTGACTGTCCGCGATCTTAACGTTGCATGTCTTGCAAAGCGCTGTTCTTTTGCCATCTTGTTGTAAGAAATTCTTGAATCCGAAAGCGACCCTCGGTATCCCTCCGGCTGACTTGTTGATGTGATCTGATGTAAGTGGGCGTGGTGTGCGCGTAAGGTATGAGAGGGCATGACTGATGATCTCTGATCCAGTCATGACAGCGCTATTCTCAGCCTGCGCTCCAGCTGGATCAACTTTATTTTTTTTACATAATTTATATATTTTATATTCAAACTGAAAACATGATGTGATTAACACTCAAGTCATATTATTACATGCAAGTGTGTTTGATTTATGGACCAAATTTTCAGATCAAGTTTATGGACCAAGTTAATTTAATTAATAAACTAATTATATAAAACTATTAATGCACTACAATTAAACTGGTTATATGCCTTTACTTATAAAAAATAAAAAACTTATTTAAAAAAATACCAGGCTTAAGGCATTTATTTTTTATGCAGGCCATACACACAGGAGTGAAATGGTTAAGACCCCTCCCCCTACAAACACACACACATACACAGACAGGCAAAGACAGCAGGCTCAGATTGAGCAAGACCACATTCAAACAAACATATCTGACTTTCTGTGGGTCCTAGCTAATGAGTGTCAATTAGAAAGTTGTCCGGCTCGAGGAGTACAATATACATACCGATTTTTGTAACTGTAGATAAAACTAACAACCCCACTTTTGTCAAAAGGTGGCGCTACTGAGCCCTCACCACGCCCGTTTCTGCAACTTTGCACATGTCTACTGGCTAATAAATGTGATGTGTCTGTCGAGTTTCATGCAATTTGAAGCATGCTAAGGGTCTCAAAAGCATCCTAAAAGCATCCTAAAAGAAGGGTAAAGTTTGATGCGTCGCCACGGCAACAGTTTCAAAGATATCAAGAATCCATTCACAGGTCTACATCTGCCGTATGTTTACATTATACATATGAAGTTTGAAGCAAATCGGGTAAAAATAAAAGGGTGATATCTAAGCATTTTGAAAGTGACACACTTCCTGCTGCCAGTTGGTGGCGCTATAACTTTGACTCACAATAGTCACATCCATGTGATCGTCCTCTTACAGCGAACATACTGCTGAAGTTTCATCAAGATCAGTTAATGTATGCTGAAGTTATAACAAACTTCCTGTTTCACGTTTCTCGCTATGATTTCGTTTCCTCGCCACGGCCAAACCGTTCGAGATATCAAAAATCCCCACACAAGCTTTCATCCTCAATGTCTTCACTTTACGCTGACCGAGTATCGTCGAATTTGGATCAAAGCTCTAGGAGGAGTATTTCAAATACCATTGCGAGCGTTTTACAAACAAACCTCAATAGCCGACTTCCTGTTGGGCTGGGGTAAAAAGTAAAAGCGCGAGGTATAGATGAAACGATGAGATCAACATGCGTCCCGAGTTTCATATTATTACATGCAAGCGTGTTTGAGTTATGGACCAAGTGTTCGGACCCCATTCCAGGGGGCGCTGACGAGCCCCCCTGCCACGCCCGGGTACCATCTTCAGCCCGGCTCTGATGGCCGCGGGTTCTGACCCGTGTGCAAAGTTTCAAGAGTTTTCGAGCATGTTAAGGGCCCCAAAAGTGCCCGAATAGTCGTAAGAAAAATAATAATAATAATAATAATAATAGAAAAGAATAATCCTAAGGAAAACAATAGGGCCTTCGCCCTTTCAGGGCTTGGGCCCTAA
The DNA here is from genome assembly GCF_016745375.1 of Pimephales promelas. Next base: position 11,937,396 of record NW_024121255.1, on the reverse strand, counting down.
TAATAATAATCCTAAGGAAAACAATAGGGCCTTCGCCCTTTCAGGGCTTGGGCCCTAATAATCCTAAGGAAAACAATAGGGCCTTCGCCCTTTCAGGGCTTGGGCCCTAATAATCGTTAGGAAAACAATAGGGCCTTCGCCCTTTCAGGCTTGGGCCCTAAATATTTATTATTAAAAAATAATAAAGCCGCCTTTTGACTGATAAATTTACCGGTACGTGACTTTCCCGGTATGGTTGATAACTGCATTTAGATTTTTTTAATAGAGATTGCAGTATTTTGATCTGATCAAAGTAATAATAATAATAATAAAGTATATTAACTAAAGAATTATTATTTTAGTTTATTAGTTATTATTAGTCTATTAGTTTTCCATGACTTAGTATTTTAATATTATGGAAATTAAAATCTTATCATTTAAAAAAAAAAAATAGTTACTTGCCATTGGTTCAGTAAAAAATCAATTTTGTAATGTTCCTAACAAAGTTAATCAAACCAAATGATATTCTGACTCTGACATAAATCGCATAATATTAAAGAAATGTAATACTTACACCAAAAAACCTAGATGTCAAATTGTTTTTTTAAGCAGTTTAACAAAGAAAGTTAGCCTAACCTTACCAACAGCATCCCATAAGGAATTATTTTCTATTTTCTAACCAAATATATTTGAAATATATACTAAATGTGTTGTAACAGTGCAGCTCACTGTGCAGTAAATATATTTAGTTTCAACCTTCATAAACCAAAATATATTTCAAAATGTATTTGAGGGGCAAGAATACATTTCTAATCTTACAATAGCCTATATTTATGCTAAATGCAAATGTAGATGGAATAGCCTACTAGAGATCAAAACGATCAAAAAAGATTTCTAATTTAATAATGAAAAAAAAGCAATATATTGTATATATACACATATTAAATCATTAGAATTTGTACAAATATATGCAGATATAATCCTAGTTGTCAGGCTTGGCTACAGTGATGTCCCTGAACACGAATGAATATCCTCAGCAGTGCTGTCAGCAGTCTCTGTGATCTGCACAGCCTATCTCTGACTGCACCATCCTGCAGAGAAGGAGCGCCTCACACCATGTGTGTCCAGATAATAGCACAGCTCAGCAAGCCTGAAGCTAACGCACCAAAGATTCTGTCTAAAAGCGTTCAACTATTTTTAACATCAATCCCCTACATGCACTGATAAATAAAACATTTTTTGTTGTTGTTTTTGTTGTCGTCTTTACAAAAAGCTCTATTCAATGTTGCTGAATATTTAGGGACAACACAGTGCAGCCCATAAACCACACACAGAGGGCGGTCGGCGCAAACACACGTTTAACAAGCTTGATCAGCATAATGATTCATCAGGAAGTAGTTTAATGGGGTGCTGTGCAGACTTACCCAGGAGGGGAAATAAGCTTCTGGCTGAAAATAGGCACCAAAGTGTTTGTTCCGTTTGAAGTTTCCCAGGTCAGCCTGCAGCGCAAATGCAGCCAGAAGGAAATAAGCCTCTTCTCTCTGGATGCACTGAGACTGCAGTACCTGCTTCCGCAATTGCCAGTAGTAATAATACCGTGCCATGCGATCGCTAAAACAGATATAGAACGCATATAGAACACATTCAGTCATTTTTCAAATTGTAATTTTGAATGTATACACTACCGTTTAAAAGTTTGGGGTCAGTGTGATTTATGCTTTTGAAAGAAGTCTTTTATGTTCACCAAGGCTCCATTTATTTGACCAAAAATACAGTAAGCATTACAATACATTTTTTTATTTAAATTGTAATATATTATAAAATGTCATTTATTACTGTGATGGTAAAGCTGAATTTTCAGCATCATTATTCCAATCATCAGTGTCACATGATCCCTCAGAAATCATTCTAAATTCCTGATTTGGTGCTTAAAAACATTTCTTAATATCATCAATGTTGTAATATTTTTGTGGAAACCTTCATACTTTTTCCCAGAATTCTTTGATGAATAGGGCTGTCAAACGATTAATCGCGATTAATCGCATCCAAAATAAATAATTGTGTTTACATAATATATGTGGGTGCACTGTATAATTATTTTTATATATATTATATATATATATAATTATATATATATATAAATACACACACATGCTTGTATATATTTAATAAATATTTTCATGTATATACTGTATGTAGATTTATATATAATTTATTATATAGAAATATAAATATTTTATATATAAATAATATTTTTTCTTAAATATTCATGCAAGTGTGTGTATTTTTATACAGTATATACAAAATAATTATACACAGTGTACCCACATATATTATGTAAACAAACTTTTATTTTGGATGCAATTGATCGCGATTAATCGTTTGACAGCCCGATTGATGAATTGAAAGTTTAAAAGAATATATTTTATTTCTTTTGTAACAATGTATTTGCTGTCACTTTGGATCAATGAAATGCATTCTTGCTGAATAAGAGTACTAAAGGAATCTTACTGACCCAAGCATTTGAACAGTAGTGTAGATGTGTAGATGTCTCACCTGATAAGTCTTCCATTTTCAACATAATACTGTGCTCTGAAGTGAACAATCATTGGAGGTCCAAACTGGTCAATTCCCTGCAGTTGGTAAGAACTCTGTCAAAGTGTGCAACAACAACAAAAAATTTCTCCTAAGAACATCAAACTCTGTTTGCATGATACCTTGCTGGCTTCCCGTTTCCACTCTTTTGGACAATATTTTGACAGTTTCTGTCCCAGTTCCATATATATATGTTCATTATCTAGGAGAAAAAGCACACTTAAAATACACAGAAATGCACACGCATTTAAGACTTAA
>NW_024121255.1:11902338-11934064 GCF_016745375.1 Pimephales promelas | reverse complement strand
AAAACAGTTGTGTGGTTTAAGTTCTCTGGTCACAGGATCGTGCGTGTGGATCTTTTTTTTTTTTTTTTTTTATGTGTGCATCTCAATTATCTGATCCCGTTGTGACTGGGAGGTGCTCAGGGGTGGAGCTCCAGTGAGGGGCACGAATCTACAGGCTGCAGCCTCTCAAACATGAGCAAACTGTCTTTCCACAATAACAAGACGATGCAGGACCGCCGGTGTGTGTGTGTGTTCCTCCGAATGATGAAACACTCAATGTAATAGTCAGTGTAAGTACAATTCCATGCACTCAATAGCCGCGTTTCCACTGCCGGGCCAGGGCCGGGCCGTGCTAGTGCGTGCCAGGCCAGTCGCGTTTCCACTGTCACTTCCGGGGCTTGATCGGGCTTCCTCAGGGCCAACGGCCAGGATTTCTGGCCCGTCGAATACCTTGGGCCAGAGGGGGCCAGCTCGGGCTAGAGGCGTGTTCAAGGTAAAAGGCGGAGTTTATCGGTGTTATAGAAGGTTATCTGAAGCAAGATGCACAGGGGTGTCCATGTTTAACCGATTAACCGTTTAAAATTGCATAACATTTTAATTTGAACTGTAGGCCTATGCCAAAATCTGCGCAAAAATATATAGGCTACATATCGACGAATTTTCAGATATTTGTTTGATTTTTTTTGCCCCTTAAACATTTAAAATATTTGACAAATTAATATGAAAAAAAATATATATATTACTGGTTTTCTGAGGCCAAATTAGAACCTGGAAATGATATTTTCCCCGCAGTGCTGAATGAGAAGAGCCGTAACCACAGCCTACAGAAAGGGGATTTATGGGTGATTTATAGGCTATAATAAATGTGTCTGATAATAAAATAATATAAAATAACGAGGCATTAATTGTTTATTAATAAACTATTGTTTTCTAAATGATTTTCGGCTAAAAACATATCTCCATCTCCGGATGCACATTTAGAGAGAAATTAAGCTACATAAACATAGAAGATATTGGCTTTCGATTCGAATTTGTTCGTTTTAAAATTGGACATTTAAAGCTTTAATCTACAAAGGATATAACCCCTGTAGACTAAAGCTTTAAATGTCCAATTTAAAACGAACAAATTCGAATGCGGTGGCTGTTTCAGGTCTCGCGCTTCAGTTCACGGAGATCATGAAGCGCGCCTTGATTAATTGTTAAAGCACAACGTTTTCTTGTTATAAATAAATTTATTTGCGAATAATGTATTATTATTTTCTGTATGACCAGAAATTAAAGAGTATTTTAAGTTGTTTCCACTGAAAGAAATGCAATGAAATCACATGGGCGTCTCGCAGCCATCAGTGCGTGCTCCACACACACTGGATGATATTTGTGTCAAAAATATTGTGTTTATTTGTGCTCTGTTCCTTTTTTGGATAAAGACGTCTTCTACATAGGCTATGCAGCCTAATAAAATGTTACAATAATGATGATGATGGTTATTATTATATTATTATTATTTGCAGACACTAACTCAAGAGTTTTTGTGAAATGGACGTTTTGCTTATTTTCAATTGGCAATTTCAGTTTGAAGGGTGATGGAAATGCGGCTTTAACTGCTCCGTACTTGCTGCATTTTATTTCTATAAATTAATTTCGTTTCAAATGCATGGGTCCAATCAGTTATTAAAAGGTATTAAAAATTTACTCTGTATCTCGAGGTTGCGGCGCGCACACTATGCACCGAGTATTAACCGATGGGCCTCGGTTAACGATTAATGAATAACTTGAAAACGTGCCCGCAGCCCTACTTGTTATATCGCGCAAAAATCGCTGCTTGAAATGGAGAATCGCCTGTACTGGTCTCGGGACACTATTGAAGCCACTACGGCAGTTGAGTTAATATACAGTGGGGAAATAAGTATTTGAACCCTTGCTGATTTTGCAGGTTTGCCCACTTACAAAGAATGCAACAATCTACAATTTTAATCATATGTACATTCTAACAGTGAAGACAGAATCCCAAAGAAAATTCCAGAAAATCACATCATATAAATTTATAAAAATTGATAACCATCTGATGAGAAACAAGTATTTGACCCCCTACCAAACAGCAAGTATTCTGGCTCCTACAAGCCAGTTAGTCTTTCTTTAAGACACAGCCTCAATCCCAACCAATTATCTACATCAAATACACCTGCCTCACTTCATTACCTGTATAAAAGACACCTGTCAACTCACAAACACCAGCATCCAACTTCACTACCATGGGCAAGACCAAAGAGCTTTCTACGGACATCAGGGACAAGATTGTCGATCTGCACAAGGCTGGATGGGCTACAAGAGAATCGGAAGCAACTTGGAGAGAAAAGATCAACTGTCGGTGCAGTTATAAGGAAATGGAAGAAGCACCACACCACCGCCAACCTCCCTCGGTCTGGGCCTCCACACAAGATCTCGCCTCGTGGGGTGTCCCTGATCATGCGAACGGTGAGGAATCATCCCAAAACCACAAGGGGGGAACTGATGAATCAACTGAAGGCAGCTGGGACCACAGTTACAAAAGAAACGGTTGGTAACACACTACACGCCGTCATGGATTGAAATCCTGCTCAAGAAGAAACATGTACAGGCCCGCATGAAGTTCGCCATTCACCACCTGGACGACTCAGAAGAGGCCTGGAAGAAGGTGATGTGGTCAGATGAGACCAAAATAGAACTTTTTGGCCTCAACTCAACTCGTCGTGTTTGGAGGGCAAAGAACACAGAGTACAACCCAAAGAACACCATCCCTACCGTCAAGCATGGTGGTGGCAACATCATGCTTTGGGGGTGCTTTTCAGCCAAGGGGACGGGACAACTCCATCGTATTGAGGGGAGGATGGACGGGGCCCATGTATCGTGGAATTCTGGACCAACATCTCCTTCCCTCAGTGAGAGATGGGTCGAGGATGGGTGTTTCAGCACGACAACGACCCTAAGCACACCGCCAAAAGCAACAAAAGAGTGGCTGAAGAAGAAGCACATCAAGGTTCTGGAGTGGCCTAGCCAGTCTCCAGACCTGAATCCAATTGAAAATCTTTGGAGGGAGCTTAAAATTCGAGTTGCCAGGCGACAACCTCGGAACCTGAAAGATTTGGAGGCTGTCTGCAGGGAGGAGTGGGCCAACATCCCTGCCGAAATGTGCACAAACCTTGTCACCAACTATAAAAAGCGTTTGACATCTGTGCTGGCCAATAATGGCTTTTCTACAAAATATTAACATGCTGTTTGGTAGGGGGTCAAATACTTGTTTTTCCTCATTAGATGGTTATCAATTTTAATAAATTCATATGATGTGATTTTCTGGAATTTTCTTTTGGATTCTGTCTTTCACTGTTAGAATGTACATATGATTAAAATTATAGATCGTTGCATTCTTTGTAAGTGGGCAAACCTGCAAAATCAGCAAGGGGTCAAATACTTATTTCCACCACTGTACATGCTATCTTCCTAATTTAAAAAAATAAATTAATTCATAATACCCGCTGAAATGGGTTGGGTTTTATGACGTTTGATCCTGAAAGGCGTGTTAGGGGTGGGGTCTGGGGCAGCGCTGTGGGGCTACTGGCCCGGCAGTGGAAACGCAAGCCCGGTGCTTGAGGCCCGAGGCCACTAGCTCGGCCCGGCTCGCTGTTAGCTCTGGCCAGCCCTAGCCCGGCAGTGGAAACGCGGCTAATGACACACACACCCTATTGGTGATTGCTCGTAAAGCACAGATTCTCCATGATTTCATAAAAAGTAGCACTTATTTTAATCATATACAAAGATTGTTTTTGATAGACAACTGCTCTAAACATGTCATTTAGAGTCCCGCTCTGATGTTGCATCCCACAAGAAGCATCTTGAGCTCTTCCGGATCACTATTAAATGTTGTAAAAATAGAGATCTATTTTTGTTGAGTAATTTCATGTTTTGATTGAGTTTGAGAAGCTGTTTTTTAGTACTATTACCGACATCAAAATAATATGAATAAAATTTCATTGAAAAGTTAAACCTGTTCCACAACTTAAAAACACACACTATATCCTTTTTCTCGGTAATAAAGGTCATCTCTCTCTTACTTTCTTTGTTCTTCTCTCTCAGGTTAAGACTGTGTGTCAGGAGTTGTTGGTGCAGGTCTGTGATCTGCTTAGATTGAAGGACTGTCATCTGTTTGGCCTCAGTGTTATTCAGAGTAAGACACACGCACACGCACAACACACACACACACACACACACACACACACACACACACACACACACGCACACACACGCTTATGATTTATGAACTGTTTTCCTCATGGATATTGCCATGCTTAGCGTTTCAGGTCTATTGTATCACTTTGTGTTGTCTTTAATTCTCATGATAATACCATTTCGACTCAAATATTTAATAAATATCTACAAACCCAATTCCATAAAAGTTGGGACACTGTACAAATTGTGAATAAAAACAGAATGCAATGATGTGGAAGTTTCAAATTTCAATATTATATTTAGAATACAACATAGATGACATATCAAATGTTTAAACTGAGAAAATGCATATTTTTAAGGGAAAAATAAGTTGATTTTAATTTCATGGCATCAACACATCTCAAAAAAGTTGGGACAAGGCCATTTTTACCACTGTGTGGCATCCCCTCTTCTTTTAATAACAGTCTGCAAACGTCTGGGGACTGAGGAGACAAGTTGCTCAAGTTTAGGAATAGGAATGTTGTCCCATTCTTGTCTAATAAAGGCTTCTAGCTGCTCAACTGTCTTAGGTCTTCTTTGTTGCATCTTCCTCTTTATGATGCGCCAAATGTTTTCTATGGGTGAAAGATCTGGACTGCAGGCTGGCCATTTCAGTACCCGGATCCTTCTTCTACGCAGCCATGATGTTGTAATTGATGCAGTATGTGGTTTGGCATTGTCTTGTTGGAAAATACAAGGTCTTCCCTGAAAGAGACGATGTCTGGATGGGAGCATATGTTGTTCTAGAACTTGGATATACCTTTCAGCATTGATGGTGCCTTTCCAGATGTGTAAGCTGCCCATGCCACACGCACTTATGCAACCCCATACCATCAGAGATGCAGGCTTCTGAACTGAGTCCGGACTTTAGTCCGGATGACATGGCGTCCCAGTTTTCCAAAAAGAACTTCAAATTTTGATTCGTCTGACCACAGAACAGTTTTCCACTTTGCTAGAGTCCACTTTAAATGAGCCTTGGCCCAGAGAAAACGCCTGTGCTTCTGGTTCCCGTTTAGATATGGCTTCTTTTTTGACCTATAGAGTTTTAGCCGGCAACGGTGAATGGCACAGTGGATTGTGTTCACTGATAATGGTTTCTGGAAGTATTCTTGAGCCCATGTTGTGATTTCCATTACAGTAGCATTCCTGTGTGTGATGCAGTGCCGTCTAAGGGCCCGAAGATCACGGGCATTCAGTATGGTTTTCCGGCCTTGACCCTTATGCACAGAGATTGTTCCAGATTCTCTGAATCTTTGGATGATATTATGCACTGTTGATGATGATAACTTCAAACTCTTTGCAATTTTTCTCTGAGAAACTCCTTTCTGATATTCCTCCACTATTTTTTGCCTCAGCATTGGGGGAATTGGTGATCCTCTGCCCATCTTGACTTCTGAGAGACACTGCCACTCTGAGAGGCTCTTTTTATACCCAATCATGTTGCCAATTGACCTAATAAGTTGTAAATTGGTCCTCCAGGTGTTCCTTATATGTACATTTAACTTTTCTGGCCTCTTATTGCTACCTGTCCCAACTTTTTTGGAATTTGTACCTCTCATGAAATCCAAAAGGAGCCAATATTTGGCATGGCAATTCAACATGTCTCACTTTCAACATTTGATATGTGATCTATGTTGTATTCTAAATATAATACTAAAATTTGAAACTTCCACATCATTGCATTCTGTTTTTATTCACAATTTGTACAGTGTCCCAACTTTTATGGAATTGGGTTTGTATAAATATATATAATATATCTATAAATATATATATCTATAAATATCAAATACTCAAATTTTTTGTCCATTTATTCCTTTATTTTTGAAATTTCTGGCATAATATATGGTTTGCCAGTTTTATTGCATTTTTTTTTATTTTTACTTTGCATTGGGGTCTCAATCACCCTGTCATGGTTTATTTTGTTGTAGTTAATTACTGGATGTTTGTTATTTTCCCACAGTATCCAGTACATATATACACAAACATTAAAGTCTTAAATGCGTGTGCATTTCTGTGTATTTTAAGTGTGCTTTTTCTCCTAGATAATGAACATATATATATGGAACTGGGACAGAAACTGTCAAAATATTGTCCAAAAGAGTGGAAACGGGAAGCCAGCAAGGTATCATGCAAACAGAGTTTGATGTTCTTAGGAGAAATTTTTTGTTGTTGTTGCACACTTTGACAGAGTTCTTACCAACTGCAGGGAATTGACCAGTTTGGACCTCCAATGATTGTTCACTTCAGAGCACAGTATTATGTTGAAAATGGAAGACTTATCAGGTGAGACATCTACACATCTACACTACTGTTCAAATGCTTGGGGTCAGTAAGATTCCTTTAGTACTCTTATTCAGCAAGAATGCATTTCATTGATCCAAAGTGACAGCAAATACATTGTTACAAAAGAAATAAAATATATTCTTTTAAACTTTCAATTCATCAATCGGGCTGTCAAACGATTAATCGCGATCAATTGCATCCAAAATAAAAGTTTGTGTTTACATAATATATGTGGGTACACTGTGTATAATTATTTTGTATATACTGTATAAAAATACACACACTTGCATGAATATTTAAGAAAAAAATATTATTTATATATAAAATATTTATATTTCTATATAATATAAATTATATATAAATCTACATACAGTATATACATGAAAATATTTATTAAATATATACAAGCATGTGTGTGTATTTATATATATATATATATATATATATATATATATATATAAAATAATTATACAGTGCACCCACATATATTATGTAAACACAATTATTTATTTTGGATGCGATTAATCGCGATTAATCGTTTGACAGCCCTATTCATCAAAGAATTCTGGGAAAAAGTATGAAGGTTTCCACAAAAATATTACAACATTGATGATATTAAGAAATGTTTTTAAGCACCAAATCAGGAATTTAGAATGATTTCTGAGGGATCATGTGACACTGATGATTGGAATAATGATGCTGAAAATTCAGCTTTACCATCACAGTAATAAATGACATTTTATAATATATTACAATTTAAATAAAAAAATGTATTGTAATGCTTACTGTATTTTTGGTCAAATAAATGGAGCCTTGGTGAACATAAAAGACTTCTTTCAAAAGCATAAATCACACTGACCCCAAACTTTTAAACGGTAGTGTATACATTCAAAATTACAATTTGAAAAATGACTGAATGTGTTCTATATGCGTTCTATATCTGTTTTAGCGATCGCATGGCACGGTATTATTACTACTGGCAATTGCGGAAGCAGGTACTGCAGTCTCAGTGCATCCAGAGAGAAGAGGCTTATTTCCTTCTGGCTGCATTTGCGCTGCAGGCTGACCTGGGAAACTTCAAACGGAACAAACACTTTGGTGCCTATTTTCAGCCAGAAGCTTATTTCCCCTCCTGGGTAAGTCTGCACAGCACCCCATTAAACTACTTCCTGATGAATCATTATGCTGATCAAGCTTGTTAAACGTGTGTTTGCGCCGACCGCCCTCTGTGTGTGGTTTATGGGCTGCACTGTGTTGTCCCTAAATATTCAGCAACATTGAATAGAGCTTTTTGTAAAGACGACAACAAAAACAACAACAAAAAATGTTTTATTTATCAGTGCATGTAGGGGATTGATGTTAAAAATAGTTGAACGCTTTTAGACAGAATCTTTGGTGCGTTAGCTTCAGGCTTGCTGAGCTGTGCTATTATCTGGACACACATGGTGTGAGGCGCTCCTTCTCTGCAGGATGGTGCAGTCAGAGATAGGCTGTGCAGATCACAGAGACTGCTGACAGCACTGCTGAGGATATTCATTCGTGTTCAGGGACATCACTGTAGCCAAGCCTGACAACTAGGATTATATCTGCATATATTTGTACAAATTCTAATGATTTAATATGTGTATATATACAATATATTGCTTTTTTTTCATTATTAAATTAGAAATCTTTTTTGATCGTTTTGATCTCTAGTAGGCTATTCCATCTACATTTGCATTTAGCATAAATATAGGCTATTGTAAGATTAGAAATGTATTCTTGCCCCTCAAATACATTTTGAAATATATTTTGGTTTATGAAGGTTGAAACTAAATATATTTACTGCACAGTGAGCTGCACTGTTACAACACATTTAGTATATATTTCAAATATATTTTGGTTAGAAAATAGAAAATAATTCCTTATGGGATGCTGTTGGTAAGGTTAGGCTAACTTTCTTTGTTAAACTGCTTAAAAAAACAATTTGACATCTAGGTTTTTTGGTGTAAGTATTACATTTCTTTAATATTATGCGATTTATGTCAGAGTCAGAATATCATTTGGTTTGATTAACTTTGTTAGGAACATTACAAAATTGATTTTTTACTGAACCAATGGCAAGTAACTATTTTTTTTTTTTTAAATGATAAGATTTTAATTTCCATAATATTAAAATACAAAGTCATGGAAAACTAATAGACTAATAATAACTAATAAACTAAAATAATAATTCTTTAGTTAATATACTTTTTTATTATTATTATTATTTTGATCAGATCAAAAATACTGCAATCTCTATTAAAAAAATCTAAATGCAGTGATCAACCATACCGGGAAAGTCACGTACCGGTAAATTTATCAGTCAAAAGGCGGCTTTATTATTTTTTAATAATAAATATTTAGGGCCCAAGCCCTGAAAGGGCGAAGGCCCTATTGTTTTCCTAACGATTATTAGGGCCCAAGCCCTGAAAGGGCGAAGGCCCTATTGTTTTCCTTAGGATTATTAGGGCCCAAGCCCTGAAAGGGCGAAGGCCCTATTGTTTTCCTTAGGATTATTATTATTAGGGCCCAAGCCCTGAAAGGGCGAAGGCCCTATTGTTTTCCTTAGGATTATTCTTTTCTATTATTATTATTATTATTATTATTTTTCTTACGACTATTCGGGCACTTTTGGGGCCCTTAACATGCTCGAAAACTCTTGAAACTTTGCACACGGGTCAGAACCCGCGGCCATCAGAGCCGGGCTGAAGATGGTACCCGGGCGTGGCAGGGGGGCTCGTCAGCGCCCCCTGGAATGGGGTCCGAACACTTGGTCCATAACTCAAACACGCTTGCATGTAATAATATGAAACTCGGGACGCATGTTGATCTCATCGTTTCATCTATACCTCGCGCTTTTACTTTTTACCCCAGCCCAACAGGAAGTCGGCTATTGAGGTTTGTTTGTAAAACGCTCGCAATGGTATTTGAAATACTCCTCCTAGAGCTTTGATCCAAATTCGACGATACTCGGTCAGCGTAAAGTGAAGACATTGAGGATGAAAGCTTGTGTGGGGATTTTTGATATCTCGAACGGTTTGGCCGTGGCGAGGAAACGAAATCATAGCGAGAAACGTGAAACAGGAAGTTTGTTATAACTTCAGCATACATTAACTGATCTTGATGAAACTTCAGCAGTATGTTCGCTGTAAGAGGACGATCACATGGATGTGACTATTGTGAGTCAAAGTTATAGCGCCACCAACTGGCAGCAGGAAGTGTGTCACTTTAAAAATGCTTTGATATCACCCTTTTATTTTTACCCGATTTGCTTCAAACTTCATATGTATAATGTAAACATACGGCAGATGTAGACCTGTGAATGGATTCTTGATATCTTTGAAACTGTTGCCGTGGCGACGCATCAAACTTTACCCTTCTTTTAGGATGCTTTTAGGATGCTTTTGAGACCTTTAGCATGCTTCAAAATGCATGAAACTCGACAGACACATCACATTTATTAGCCAGTAGACACGTGCAAAGTTTCATAAACGGGCGTGGTGAGGGCTCAGTAGCGCCACCTTTTGACAAAAGTGGGGTTGTTAGTTTTATCTACAGTTACAAAAATCGGTATGTATATTGTACTCCTCGAGCCGGACAACTTTCTAATTGACACTCATTAGCTAGGACCCACAGAAAGTCAGATATGTTTGTTTGAATGTGGTCTTGCTCAATCTGAGCCTGCTGTCTTTGCCTGTCTGTGTATGTGTGTGTGTTTGTAGGGGGAGGGGTCTTAACCATTTCACTCCTGTGTGTATGGCCTGCATAAAAAATAAATGCCTTAAGCCTGGTATTTTTTTAAATAAGTTTTTTATTTTTTATAAGTAAAGGCATATAACCAGTTTAATTGTAGTGCATTAATAGTTTTATATAATTAGTTTATTAATTAAATTAACTTGGTCCATAAACTTGATCTGAAAATTTGGTCCATAAATCAAACACACTTGCATGTAATAATATGACTTGAGTGTTAATCACATCATGTTTTCAGTTTGAATATAAAATATATAAATTATGTAAAAAAAATAAAGTTGATCCAGCTGGAGCGCAGGCTGAGAATAGCGCTGTCATGACTGGATCACGAGATCATCAGTCATGCCCTCTCATACCTTACGCGCACACCACGCCCACTTACATCAGATCACATCAACATGTCAGCCGGAGGGATAACGAGGGTCGTCGTCGCTTTTGGATTCAAGAATTTCTTACAACAAGATGGCAAAAGAACAGCGCTTTGCAAGACATGCAACGTTAAGATCGCGGACAGTCAGATGACAACCTCCAATTTCGTCCGTCATTTGAAGAGCCTGCCCTGTAAGTGCTTGTCAATTTGTTAATGTTATCTGGTTAGCTCGTTCGTAGTTAGCTAGCTAATGTAAGTTAAAGGAGAACTCCGGCGCAAAATTACACATTGTTACCTAGTCAACCGTTATCTGAGATTTGTTTTCATGACTGCCGAATGTAAATAGTTTTATCTATAAAAACAGTTTAGCCTATAAGTGACGTCCGACATTCTGCATATTGTGTTATTTTGTTAAGCCCCACTAAAGGCATAAAAAACTGTAAAGCACAATCAAGTTTTCACACTATATTCCAAGACTTCTAAAGTCATTCAATAGCTTAATGTGTGGTAAAATTAATATTTTAGTCTCTAAGTTAAAGTTAACGGAAAGTCATCTCGCCTCAGTCATTCTCCATGCATCAGCATTAGCGCGTCGCGTTCGGTTGCGACAGTAACACGACGACACTCTCTTCAAGATCAATGTTCCCAATATTATACTTTATTTGTAGATAAGGCATAAAGGTCTATGATTTGCATAAAATGACTATCTTGCTGGAGTGGAGTTTATTGCCCTTTAGAATACACTAAGCATTAGTGCTGCACGATTAATTATATCGCAGTCGTAATAGCGATCTCAAACCTATGCAATTATATAACGCAAAATGCCGCGATTTTATATGAAATAAACAAAGTAGGGCTATTAGCGCAGCATCTCTTCTTTTTTGTCATCCTTTGACTAGTGTTACAAGATCCCCTCTTATTTTCAAATGCCTTTTCGCATTTTGCACGACAAGAAGTGAAAAGCTGCCTGTGAGTGCCCTAGATTAGAATAGATGAGACTCGCATAATGCGCATGCACTGACCGTGTGCCAGCCCAGAATAAACAGTTCTCTTTCGAGCTTGAACGAACAATAGCACACACAATTATGCCAAAATGTGGTTTTGTCTAGTATCTTCATAACATAAGAAAAGTCTATGGATGAAAAGAGTTGTGCTATGAGGCGCGTGTGAGATCCGCGTCTCGGCAACGGGTGCTCTTAAAGGGCCAGCAGCGAATAAAGCGTTCTTTCAGTAAAGTTAAAAGAACAAAGGGAAATTAGAAAATTACTCACTGATCTTGAGTAAAGAACTTTTGTAGCTTTAATAAGGATTATTATATATATAATTTATGATTCAGGCAGCGCAGACTGTTTGATAACTTTATTCAATTTCTGTACCTGTTAAGACAGGAAGGGCACAGGTAAATATGTTTTTTATTATGGGTTTATGTGGGGATTGTTTGAAGTTCACTTAATTTAAAAGCTGTTATATATTTTTTTTAAGCCTAATAATTTTTTAAAAAGTTGATGGCTTTCAATTGATGGAATCACTGTAATGTTGGTTTGGTTGATGGTTTATTGATCATTATAGGTGTTATCAATCATTTATTGTTGTTGTTGTTTTTAGTTTGAGTTGAGAAATAAACATTAATCTGTGTGTGCATTTTACTTTAGAACCAAGCAAGTTGGACTCATGAAACCATTTTATTATATCGGAGTCGCAAATCGCAATTGCAATATTGGCTCAATAATGGCAATATGACATTTTCCCAAATCGTGCAGCCCTACTAAGCATAGATTATAGATACCATCCCTTCGCTATGTTCTTTTCAATGTGAAGCGTTGCGTGCTGTGACTTGGTGTTGCTTCAAGTGCATCATTCTGCACACGGGATGCGCATGATTGCTTATAATACTTTGGGGAGACAAGGGGGCGTGGCCTAAGGGAATAGCACTCGTGATGTTAAGTGATGTTACCCCGCCATCGCTGATACAACCTTTAGCAGTCATGTTTTTGCTTCTTGAGAGAGAGAGAAAGTGTGTGTGTGTGTGTGTGTGTGAGCAATGGCGGTTCTAGGCGGGGGCCTGGGGGGGCCAGTGCCCCTGCGACAACAAGCTTGGACCCCCTTGTGGCCCCCTAAATGTGGAGTCAGTGTGAAATATTTTTTTATAGTGTGTCACGCATTGAGCATGACAGTCACTCGTTTCAGTCTTTTGTCTCACACTCCCGTCACACATTGTATTTCTCATGCGGAAAAACTATTAATAATATATTTAATATACGCAATTTCTCTGGCCGCGCCGCTCTCACGTGAGAATCAAGCGCGTCTCGCCTGGAGTTCAGCAGTCGACCCTGCTACGCATCAGCCAATCAAAAAAAGAGAAGTGCTACTACATTGGTTGTTAGTTTTATCTACAGTTACAAAAATCGGTATATACATTGTACTCCTCAAGCCGTACAACTTTCTAATACATAGTCATTAGCTCGGACCAAGAGGAAGTCAGATATTTTGGTCTGAATATGGTGAGCCTCTCTCTGAGCCTACGTCCCTGTATGGCAAGCCCTTTTAACATTTAAAAGCTAAGTTTGCCTGTCCGGAATTAACATTGTAGATATCAACAACGTCTTTCTGTCTAGTCGTTACACTTTGGATAGTTTGTATTATCATTTAAGATATCTGTAACATAATTGTGACTAGTCGAAATGACAGAGTATGGCAAGCCGCTTTAACATTTAATCATGAAAGGGCCAAAGCCTTCGGCACCGCCACCCGGGTGCCTTTAGGTAACTAAAGGAACCGGGGTTGCGGTGCCTCCGGCTTGGGCCCGCCATCGCTGCTCGCAGCTATATTTATTATTATTAGGGCCCAAGCCCTGAAAGGGCGAAGGCCCTATTGTTTTCCTTGCGATTATTTTTCTTCTCTATTATTATAATAATTATTATTTTACTACCTTTTGGGCACTTTTGGGGCCCTTAACGTGCTCGAAAACTCTTGAAACTTTGCACACGGGTCAGAACCCGCGGCCATCAGAGCCGGGCTGAAGCTGGTACCTGGGCGTGGCAGGGGGGCTCGTCAGCGCCCCCTGGAACGGGGTCCGAACACTCGGTCCATAACTCAAACACGCTTGCATGTAATAATATGAAACTCGGTACACATGTTGATCTCATCGTTTCATCTATACCTCGCGCTCTTACTTTTTACCCCAGCCCAACAGGAAGTCGGCTATTGAGGTTTGTTTGTAAAACGCTCGCAATGGTATTTGAAATACTCCTCCTAGAGCTTTGATCCACATTCGACGAAACTCGGTCAGCGTGAAGTCAAGACATTGAGGATGAAAGTTTGCGAGGGGATTTTTGATATCTCGAACGGTTTGTCCGTGGCGAGGAAACGAAATCATGGCGAGAAACGTGAAACAGGAAGTGTGTTATAACTTCAGCATACATTAACTGATCTTGATGAAACTTCAGCAGTGTGTTCGCTGTAAGAGGACGATCACATGGATGTGACTATTGTGAGTAAAAGTTATAGCGCCACCAACTGGCAGCAGGAAGTGTGTCACTTTCAAAATGCTTTGAATCACCCTTTTATTTTTACCCGATTTGCTTCAAACTTCATCTGTATAATGTAAACATACGGCAGATGTAGACCTGTGAATGGATTCTTGATATCTTTGAAACTGTTGCCGTGGCGACGCATCAAACTTTACCCTTCTTTTAGGATGCTTTTAGGATGCTTTTGAGACCCTTAGCATGCTTCAAATTGCATGAAACTCGACAGACACATCACATTTATTAGCCAGTAGACATGTGCAAAGTTGCAGAAACGGGCGTGGTGAGGGCTCAGTAGCGCCACCTTTTGACAAAAGTGGGGTGGTTAGTTTTAACTAGAGTTACAAAAATTGGTATGTATATTGTACTCCTCGAGCCGGACAACTTTCTAATTGACACTTATTAGCTAGGACCCACAGAAAGTCAGATATTTTTGTTTGAATATGGCCACTCTGAGCCTACATGTCTCTGTGTCTCTGTGTCTTTGGCTGGCTGGCTGGCTGGCTGTCTGTGTGTGTGTGTGTGTGTGTGTGTGTGCAGGGGGAGGGGCTTAACCATTTCACTGCTGTGTGTATGACCTGCATAAAGAAAATACATTTCTCAAGCCTGGTATTTTTTAAATAAGTTTTTATTTTTATTTTTTATAAGTAAAGGCATATAACTAGTTTAATTGTAGTGAATTGACAATAGTTTTATATAATTAGTTTATTAATCAGATTAACTTGGTCAATAAACTTGGTCTGAAAATTTGGTCCATAAATCAAACACACTTGCATGTAATAATATGAAACTTGGTACACATATAGATCTCATCGTTTCATATATACTTCACACTCTTACTTTTTACCCCAGCCCAACAGGAAGTCGGCTATTTAGGGTTGTGTTTAAAACACATGCAATGGAATTTAAATTATTGCTCCTAGAGCACTGAACCAAATTCGACGAAACTCGATCAGCGTGAAGTCAAGACATTAAGGATGAAAAAGCGCCACGGGATTTTTGATATCTCGAACGGTTTGGCCGTGGCGAGGAAACGAAATTATGGCGAGAAACATGAAACAGGATGTGTGTTATAACTTCAGCATACATTAACTGATCTTGATGAAACTTCAGCAGTGTTTTCGCTGTAAGAGACCGATCACATGGATGTGACTATTGTGAGTCAAAGTTATAGCACCACCAACTGGCAGCAGGAAGTGTGTCACTTTCAAAATGCTTTGAAATCACTCTCTTATTTTTAACCGATTTGCTTCAAACTTCATCTGTATAATGTAAATACATGGCAGATGTAGACCTGTGAATGAATTTTTGATATCTTTGATACTGTTGCCGTGGCAACGAAACAAACTTTAACATTCTTTTTTGATGCTTTTGGGACTCTTAGCATGCTTGAAATTGCTTGAAACTCAACAGATACATCACATTTATTAGCCAGTAGACATGTGCAACTATGGCAAAAGATTAAAGTAATGTCAAAAAAGTAAACACTAAAAGCCTCATATCTTCTAAAAATGTAATTATACATCATTTGTTTCTAAATTAAATTATACAAATATTATAACTTCCCCAATTTTTCCTTTTTTTCATTTAAGAATTATGTTTACGTTCAAAAACAGCCAGAATTGTTGTAAAATTCAGAAAAAAATAATAATCTGAGTCATACGTAGTGCTATACTGCCCTCTTGTGTTCAATATCAGGTAGGCCTATTGTGTATTCCCACCGGTTAATCAACGTGTGACTCCGCTGGGACTTGGGAGCTTTTAAATCGCTTACTTAAAACCGAAAGTCAAAATACGGATGTCCGCACAAGACATTAATGGTGTGGAGTAGAGCGAGCATTTTAAATAAATTCCTATTAAGTAGGATTGAACTAAACAGAAAGAATGTTCACTCTGTTCTGCTGGTTCCTCGCTGGTGGATCATATGATTACTTTGTCATAATCTATGACAAAAATGCTATTATAAACCATATTAATAATAGATAATACACATTGCTCTTATTTTTGAAAAATACATTCATGAAAAACAAGATAACAAAAATCATAAAAAATATAGCCATGGCTGCTATAAATGTTTGAAATGCATAGGACAGATGTTTAATGACGCAGCAACATATAATTGAAAGGCAATTAATAATCTGTCATTACGTCACTGCATTATGATATTACGGCTCCAATACGGTGCAGCACAAAGCACTTATGTGCA
This sequence comes from Pimephales promelas, assembly GCF_016745375.1. The sequence continues at coordinate 11,917,683 of NW_024121255.1, read as the reverse complement.
TCCCGAGCGGAGAATGATGTGCTTGAAGCCACATGAAGTTACAGCGCAGTGAGTCCGTATTGAAAAGTTCAAAGCACAAAGGAAATACATATTTATGAACAGTGTATTATACATTATCTATCTATGCAATAGTTTATTGAGCCTTTTCTTTTAAAGGTTTTAAATTTCAGTTACTGTGTGCGTGAAGAACAATTATAGTGCTCTGACTCTAGTGTTGTGATCTAACCGACAGCGTCCGACACCCGGTAGAAAGTAACACGGTTAAGTTACAGCAATAAAGTCCAGCAAGAAAAAGTTTCTTCATTCGAAAATATAGACCTTTAGACCTTTATCTTAAAGATCCAGTATAATAGGATTAACATTCAATCATCTTGAAGATCGTTTCATCATTGACTGTAACCGAATGTGACGTGCTGTTTGAATGCTGAATGGAGAATGACTGACAGGCGCAGAGAGGGAAAAGTTTGTGTTCTTGAATTTAATGACTTAAATATTAATTTCTATATCACATAATAGCTTCAGAACACTAATAATACAGTACACAAAAACTTTATGGTACTTTAGAAAGTTTTTGTGCCTTTGTGCCTAACATAGAATAGTATATATGCACAATATAGAATTTGAATCAGCCTCGTCAAAGATGGCAGTGTCAGAGCCGATACCGATCCTGAGTATCTAATCGGCGCACTTCTTTTCAACAGTCAAATTGAAATTGAAATTGAAATTGCTTGAAACTCAACAGATACATCACATTTATTAGCCAGTAGACATGTGCAAAGTTTCAGAAACGGGCATAGTGCAAGGACTAAATAGCGCCACCTTTTGACAAAAGTGGGGTTGTTAGTTTTATCTACAGTTACAAAAATCGCTATATACATTGTACTCCTCAAGCCGGACAACTTTCTAATACATAGTCATTAGCTCGGACCAAGAGGAAGTCAGATATTTTGGTTTGAATATGGTGAGCCTCTCTCTGAGCCTACGTCCCTGTATGGCAAGCCCTTTTAACATTTAAAAGCTAAGTTTGCCTGTCCGGAATTAACATTGTAGATATCAACAACGTCTTTCTGTCTATTCGTAATTACATTTTGGATAGTTTGTATTATCATTTAAGATATCTGTAACATAATTGTGACTAGTCGAAATGACAGAGTATGGCAAGCCGTTTTAACATTTAATCATAAAAGGGCCAAAGCCTTCGGCACCGCCACCCGGGTGCATTTAGGTAACTAAAGGAACCGGGGTTGCGGTGCCACCGGCTTGGGCCCGCCATCGCTGCTCGCAGCTATATTTATTATTATTATTTTTTCTTACGACTATTCGGGCACTTTTGGGGCCCTTAACATGCTCGAAAACTCTTGAAACTTTGCACACGGGTCAGAACCCGCGGCCATCAGAGCCGGGCTGAAGATGGTACCCGGGCGTGGCAGGGGGGCTCGTCAGCGCCCCCTGGAATGGGGTCCGAACACTTGGTCCATAACTCAAACACGCTTGCATGTAATAATATGAAACTCGGTACGCATGTTGATCTCATCGTTTCATCTATACCTCGCGCTTTTACTTTTTACCCCAGCCCAACAGGAAGTCGGCTATTGAGGTTTGTTTGTAAAACGCTCGCAATGTTATTTGAAATACTCCTCCTAGAGCTTTGATCCAAATTCGACGATACTCGGTCAGCGTAAAGTGAAGACATTGAGGATGAAAGCTTGTGTGGGGATTTTTGATATCTCGAACGGTTTGGCCGTGGCGAGGAAACGAAATCATGGCGAGAAACGTGAAACAGGAAGTTTGTTATAACTTCAGCATACATTAACTGATCTTGATGAAACTTCAGCAGTATGTTCGCTGTAAGAGGACGATCACATGGATGTGACTATTGTGAGTCAAAGTTATAGCGCCACCAACTGGCAGCAGGAAGTGTGTCACTTTCAAAATGCTTTGATATCACCCTTTTATTTTTACCCGATTTGCTTCAAACTTCATATGTATAATGTAAACATACGGCAGATGTAGACCTGTGAATGGATTCTTGATATCTTTGAAACTGTTGCCGTGGCGACGCATCAAACTTTACCCTTCTTTTAGGATGCTTTTAGGATGCTTTTGAGACCCTTAGCATGCTTCAAAATGCATGAAACTCGACAGACACATCACATTTATTAGCCAGTAGACACGTGCAATGTTTCAGAAACGGGCGTGGTGAGGGCTCAGTAGCGCCACCTTTTGACAAAAGTAGGGTTGTTAGTTTTATCTACAGTTACAAAAATCGGTATGTATATTGTACTCCTCGAGCCGGACAACTTTCTAATTGACACTCATTAGCTAGGACCCACAGAAAGTCAGATATGTTTGTTTGAATGTGGTCTTGCTTAATCTGAGCCTACATCTCTGTCTTTGCCTGTCTGTGTATGTGTGTGTGTTTGTAGGGGGAGGGGTCTTAACCATTTCACTCCTGTGTGTATGGCCTGCATAAAAAATAAATGCCTTAAGCCTGGTATTTTTTTAAATAAGTTTTTTATTTTTTATAAGTAAAGGCATATAACCAGTTTAATTGTAGTGCATTAATAGTTTTATATAATTAGTTTATTAATTAAATTAACTTGGTCCATAAACTTGATCTGAAAATTTGGTCCATAAATCAAACACACTTGCATGTAATAATATGACTTGAGTGTTAATCACATCATGTTTTCAGTTTGAATATAAAATATATAAATTATGTAAAAAAAATAAAGTTGATCCAGCTGGAGCGCAGGCTGAGAATAGCGCTGTCATGACTGGATCACGAGATCATCAGTCATGCCCTCTCATACCTTACGCGCACACCACGCCCACTTACATCAGATCACATCAACATGTCAGCCGGAGGGATAACGAGGGTCGTCGTCGCTTTTGGATTCAAGAATTTCTTACAACAAGATGGCAAAAGAACAGCGCTTTGCAAGACATGCAACGTTAAGATCGCGGACAGTCAGATGACAACCTCCAATTTCGTCCGTCATTTGAAGAGCCATTCTGCCCACTGTGCCCAGTAAGTGCTTGTCAATTTGTTAATGTTATCTGGTTAGCTCGTTCGTAGTTAGCTAGCTAATGTAAGTTAAAGGAGAACTCCGGCGCAAAATTACACATTGTTACCTAGTCAACCGTTATCTGAGATTTGTTTTCATGACTGCCGAATGTAAATAGTTTTATCTATAAAAACAGTTTAGCCTATAAGTGACGTCCGACATTCTGCATATTGTGTTATTTTGTTAAGCCCCACTAAAGGCATAAAAAACTGTAAAGCACAATCAAGTTTTCACACTATATTCCAAGACTTCTAAAGTCATTCAATAGCTTAATGTGTGGTAAAATTAATATTTTAGTCTCTAAGTTAAAGTTAACGGAAAGTCATCTCGCCTCAGTCATTCTCCATGCATCAGCATTAGCGCGTCGCGTTCGGTTGCGACAGTAACACGACGACACTCTCTTCAAGATCAATGTTCCCAATATTATACTTTATTTGTAGATAAGGCATAAAGGTCTATGATTTGCATAAAATGACTATCTTGCTGGAGTGGAGTTTATTGCCCTTTAGAATACACTAAGCATTAGTGCTGCACGATTAATTATATCGCAGTCGTAATAGCGATCTCAAACCTATGCAATTATATAACGCAAAATGCCGCGATTTTATATGAAATAAACAAAGTAGGGCTATTAGCGCAGCATCTCTTCTTTTTTGTCATCCTTTGACTAGTGTTACAAGATCCCCCTCTTATTGGTTCAAATGCCTTTTCGCATTTTGCACGACAAGAAGTGAAAAGCTGCCTGTGAGTGCCCTAGATTAGAATAGATGAGACTCGCATAATGCGCATGCACTGACCGTGTGCCAGCCCAGAATAAACAGTTCTCTTTCGAGCTTGAACGAACAATAGCACACACAATTATGCCAAAATGTGATTTTGTCTAGTATCTTCATAACATAAGAAAAGTCTATGGATGAAAAGAGTTGTGCTATGAGGCGCGTGTGAGATCCGCGTCTCGGCAACGGGTGCTCTTAAAGGGCCAGCAGCGAATAAAGCGTTCTTTCAGTAAAGTTAAAAGAACAAAGGGAAATTAGAAAATTACTCACTGATCTTGAGTAAAGAACTTTTGTAGCTTTAATAAGGATTATTATATATATAATTTATGATTCAGGCAGCGCAGACTGTTTGATAACTTTATTCAATTTCTGTACCTGTTAAGACAGGAAGGGCACAGGTAAATATGTTTTTTATTATGGGTTTATGTGGGGATTGTTTGAAGTTCACTTAATTTAAAAGCTGTTATATATTTTTTTTAAGCGTAATAATTTTTTAAAAAGTTGATGGCTTTCAATTGATGGAATCACTGTAATGTTGGTTTGGTTGATGGTTTATTGATCATTATAGGTGTTATCAATCATTTATTGTTGTTGTTGTTTTTAGTTTGAGTTGAGAAATAAACATTAATCTGTGTGTGCATTTTACTTTAGAACCAAGCAAGTTGGACTCATGAAACCATTTTATTATATCGGAGTCGCAAATCGCAATTGCAATATTGGCTCAATAATGGCAATATGACATTTTCCCAAATCGTGCAGCCCTACTAAGCATAGATTATAGATACCATCCCTTCGCTATGTTCTTTTCAATGTGAAGCGTTGCGTGCTGTGACTTGGTGTTGCTTCAAGTGCATCATTCTGCACACGGGATGCGCATGATTGCTTATAATACTTTGGGGAGACAAGGGGGCGTGGCCTAAGGGAATAGCACTCGTGATGTTAAGTGATGTTACCCCGCCATCGCTGATACAACCTTTAGCAGTCATGTTTTTGCTTCTTGAGAGAGAGAGAAAGTGTGTGTGTGTGTGTGTGTGTGTGTGTGTGAGCAATGGCGGTTCTAGGCGGGGGCCTGGGGGGGCCAGTGCCCCTGCGACAACAAGCTTGGACCCCCTTGTGGCCCCCTAAATGTGGAGTCAGTGTGAAATATTTTTTTATAGTGTGTCACGCATTGAGCATGACAGTCACTCGTTTCAGTCTTTTGTCTCACACTCCCGTCACACATTGTATTTCTCATGCGGAAAAACTATTAATAATATATTTAATATACGCAATTTCTCTGGCCGCGCCGCTCTCACGTGAGAATCAAGCGCGTCTCGCCTGGAGTTCAGCAGTCGACCCTGCTACGCATCAGCCAATCAAAAAAAGAGAAGTGCTACTACATTGGTTGTTAGTTTTATCTACAGTTACAAAAATCGGTATATACATTGTACTCCTCAAGCCGTACAACTTTCTAATACATAGTCATTAGCTCGGACCAAGAGGAAGTCAGATATTTTGGTCTGAATATGGTGAGCCTCTCTCTGAGCCTACGTCCCTGTATGGCAAGCCCTTTTAACATTTAAAAGCTAAGTTTGCCTGTCCGGAATTAACATTGTAGATATCAACAACGTCTTTCTGTCTAGTCGTTACACTTTGGATAGTTTGTATTATCATTTAAGATATCTGTAACATAATTGTGACTAGTCGAAATGACAGAGTATGGCAAGCCGCTTTAACATTTAATCATGAAAGGGCCAAAGCCTTCGGCACCGCCACCCGGGTGCCTTTAGGTAACTAAAGGAACCGGGGTTGCGGTGCCTCCGGCTTGGGCCCGCCATCGCTGCTCGCAGCTATATTTATTAGGGCCCAAGCCCTGAAAGGGCGAAGGCCCTATTGTTTTCCTTAGGATTATTATTATTAGGGCCCAAGCCCTGAAAGGGCGAAGGCCCTATTGTTTTCCTTGGGATTATTATTCTTTAGTATTATTATTATTTTGCTACCTTTTGGGCACTTTTGGGGCCCTTAACGTGCTCGAAAACTCTTGAAACTTTGCACACGGGTCAGAACCCGCGGCCATCAGAGCCGGGCTGAAGATGGTACCCGGGCGTGGCAGGGCAGCTCGTCAGCGCCCCCTGGAACGGGGTCCGAACACTTGGTCCATAACTCAAACACGCTTGTATGTAATAATATGAAACTCGGTACACACGTTGATCTCATCGTTTCATCTATACCTCGCGCTCTTACTTTTTACCCCAGCCCAACAGGAAGTCGGCTATTGAGGTTTGTTTGTAAAACGCTCGCAATGGAATGTCAAATACTCCTCCTAGAGCTTTGATCCACATTCGACGAAACTCGGTCAGCGTGAAGTCAAGACATTGAGGATGAAAGTTTGCGAGGGGATTTTTTATATCTCGAACGGTTTGTCCGTGGCGAGGAAACGAAATCATGGCGAGAAACGTGAAACAGGAAGTGTGTTATAACTTCAGCATACATTAACTGATCTTGATGAAACTTCAGCAGTGTGTTCGCTGTAAGAGGACGATCACATGGATGTGACTATTGTGAGTCAAAGTTATAGCGCCACCAACTGGCAGCAGGAAGTGTGTCACTTTCAAAATGCTTTGATATCACCCTTTTATTTTTACCCGATTTGCTTCAAACTTCATATGTATAATGTAAACATACGGCAGATGTAGACCTGTGAATGGATTCTTGATATCTTTGAAACTGTTGCCGTGGCGACGCATCAAACTTTACCCTTCTTTTAGGATGCTTTTAGGATGCTTTTGAGACCCTTAGCATGCTTCAAATTGCATGAAACTCGACAGACACATCACATTTATTAGCCAGTAGACATGTGCAAAGTTGCAGAAACGGGCGTGGTGAGGGCTCAGTAGCGCCACCTTTTGACAAAAGTGGGGTGGTTAGTTTTAACTAGAGTTACAAAAATTGGTATGTATATTGTACTCCTCGAGCCGGACAACTTTCTAATTGACACTTATTAGCTAGGACCCACAGAAACTCAGATATTTTTGTTTGAATATGGCCACTCTGAGCCTTTGGCTGGCTGGCTGGCTGGCTGTCTGTGTGTGTGTGTGTGTGTGTGTGCAGGGGGAGGGGGCTTAACCATTTCACTGCTGTGTGTATGACCTGCATAAAGAAAATACATTTCTCAAGCCTGGTATTTTTTAAATAAGTTTTTATTTTTATTTTTTATAAGTAAAGGCATATAACTAGTTTAATTGTAGTGAATTGACAATAGTTTTATATAATTAGTTTATTAATCAGATTAACTTGGTCAATAAACTTGGTCTGAAAATTTGGTCCATAAATCAAACACACTTGCATGTAATAATATGAAACTTGGTACACATATAGATCTCATCGTTTCATATATACTTCACACTCTTACTTTTTACCCCAGCCCAACAGGAAGTTGGCTATTTAGGGTTGTGTTTAAAACACATGCAATGTAATTTAAATTATTGCTCCTAGAGCACTGAACCAAATTCGACGAAACTCGATCAGCGTGAAGTCAAGACATTAAGGATGAAAAAGTGCCACGGGATTTTTGATATCTCGAACGGTTTGGCCGTGGCGAGGAAACGAAATTATGGCGAGAAACATGGAACAGGATGTGTGTTATAACTTCAGCATACATTAACTGATCTTGATGAAACTTCAGCAGTGTTTTCGCTGTAAGAGACCGATCACATGGATGTGACTATTGTGAGTCAAAGTTATAGCGCCACCAACTGGCAGCAGGAAGTGTGTCACTTTCAAAATGCCGTGGCAACGAAACAAACTTTAACATTATTTTTTGATGCTTTTGGGACTCTTAGCTTGCTTGAAATTGCTTGAAACTCAACAGATACATCACATTTATTAGCCAATAGACATGTGCAACTATGGCAAAAGATTAAAGTAATGTCAAAAAAGTAAACACTAAAAGCCTCATATCTTCTAAAAATGTAATTATACATCATTTGTTTCTAAATTAAATTATACAAATATTATAACTTCCCCAATTTTTCCTTTTTTTTCATTTAAGAATTGTGTTTACGTTCAAAAACAGCCAGAATTGTTGTAAAATTCATAAAAAAATAATAATCTGAGTCATACGTAGTGCTATACTGCCCTCTTGTGTTCAATATCAGGTAGGCCTATTGTGTATATTCCCACCGGTTAATCAACGTGTGACTCCGCTGGGACTTGGGAGCTTTTAAATCGCTTACTTAAAACCGAAAGTCAAAATACGGATGTCCGCACAAGACATTAATGGTGTGGAGTAGAGCGAGCATTTTAAATAAATTCCTATTAAGTAGGATTGAACTAAACAGAAAGAATGTTCACTCTGTTCTGCTGGTTCCTCGCTGGTGGATCATATGATTACTTTGTCATAATCTATGACAAAAATGCTATTATAAACCATATTAATAATAGATAATACACATTGCTCTTATTTTTGAAAAATACATTCATGAAAAACAAGATAACAAAAATCATTAAAAAAAAATATAGCCATGGCTGCTATAAAGCAACATATAATTGAAAGGCAATTAATAATCTGTCATTACGTCACTGCATTATGATATTACGGCTCCAATACGGTGCAGCACAAAGCACTTATGTGCATCCCGAGCGGAGAATGATGTGCTTGAAGCCACATGAAGTTACAGCGCATTGAGTCCGTATTGAAAAGTTCAAAGCACAAAGGAAATACATATTTATGAACAGTGTATTATACATTATCTATCTATGCAATAGTTTATTGAGCCTTTTCTTTTAAAGGTTTTAAATTTCAGTTACTGTGTGCGTGAAGAACAATTATAGTGCTCTGACTCTAGTGTTGTGATCTAACCGACAGCGTCCGACACCCGGTAGAAAGTAACACGATTAAGTTACAGCAATAAAGTCCAGCAAGAAAAAGTTTCTTCATTCGAAAATATAGACCTTTAGACCTTTATCTTAAAGATCCAGTATAATAGGATTAACATTGAATCATTGAAGATCGTTTCATCATTGACTGTAACCGAATGTGACGTGCTGTTTGAATGCTGAATGGAGAATGACTGACAGGCGCAGAGAGGGAAAAGTTTGTGTTCTTGAATTTAATGACTTAAATATTAATTTCTATATCACATAATAGCTTCAGAACACTAATAATACAGTACACAAAAACTTTATGGTACTTTAGAAAGTTTTTGTGCCTTTGTGCCTAACAGAATAGTATATGCACAATATAGAATTTGAATCAGCCTCGTCAAAGATGGCAGTGTCAGAGCCGATACCGATCCTGAGTATCTAATCGGCGCACTTCTTTTCAACAGTCAAATTGAAATTGAAATTGCTTGAAACTCAACAGATACATCACATTTATTAGCCAGTAGACGTGCAAAGTTTCAGAAACGGGCAATGTGCAAGGACTAAATAGCGCCACCTTTTGACAAAAGTGGGGTTGTTAGTTTTATCTACAGTTACAAAAATCGGTATATACATTGTACTCCTCAAGCCGGACAACTTTCTAATACATAGTCATTAGCTCGGACCAAGAGGAAGTCAGATATTTTGGTTTGAATATGGTGAGCCTCTCTCTGAGCCTACGTCCCTGTATGGCAAGCCCTTTTAACATTTAAAAGCTAAGTTTGCCTGTCCGGAATTAACATTGTAGATATCAACAACGTCTTTCTGTCTATTCGTAATTACATTTTGGATAGTTTGTATTATCATTTAAGACATCTGTAACATAATTGTGACTAGTCGAAATGACAGAGTATGGCAAGCCGTTTTAACATTTAATCATAAAAGGGCCAAAGCCTTCGGCACCGCTACCCGGGTGCCTTTAGGTAACTAAAGGAACCGGGGTTGCGGTGCCACCGGCTTGGGCCCGCCATCGCTGCTCGCAGCTATATTTATTATTATTATTATTATTTATACGACTATTCGGGCACTTTTGGGGCCCTTAACATGCTCAAAAACTCTTGAAACTTAGCACACGGGTCAGAACCCGCGGCCATCAGGGCCGGGCTGAAGATGGTACCCGGGCGTGGCAGGGGGACTAGACAGCGCCCCCTGGAACGGGGTCCGAAAACTTGGTCCATAAATCAAACACGCTTGCATGTAATAATATGAAACTCGGTGCACATATAGATCTCATCGTTCATATATACCTCATACTATTACTTTTTACCCCAGCCCAACAGGAAGTCGGTTATTTAGGGTTGTTCATAAAACACTCGCAATGGAATTTGAAGTACTACTCCTAGAGAATTCAAACACACGGCACGAAACTCGGTCAGCATGAAGTCAAGGCATTGAGGATGAAAGTTTGCGAGGGGATTTTTGATATCTCGAACGGTTTGGCCATGGCGAGGAAACGAAATTATGGCGAGAAACGTGAAACAGGAAGTGTGTTATAACTTCAGCATACATTAACTGATCTTGATGAAACTTCAGCAGTGTGTTCGCTGTAAGAGGACGATCACATGGATGTGACTATTGTGAGTCAAAGTTATAGCGCCACCAACTGGTAGCAGGAAGTGTGTCACTTTCAAAATGCTTTGAACTCACCCTTTTATTTTTACCCGATGTGCTTCAAACTTAATCTGTATAATGTAAATACATAGCAGATGAAGACCTGTGAATGGATTCTTGATATCTTTGATACTGTTGCCGTGGCAACGCATCAAACTTTAAAATTCTTTTTTTTTATGATTTTGAGACTCTTAGCGGCTTTTGGGGCCCTTAACGGGTTTGAAAACTCTTGAAACTTTGCACACAGGTCAGATCCCACAGCCATCAGAGCCGGGCTGAAGATGGTACCTGGGTGTGGCAGGGGGGCTAGACAGCGCCCCCTGGAACGGGGTCCGAACACTTGGTCCATAAATCAAACACGCTTGCATGTAATAATATGAAACTCGGTACACATGTTGATCTCATCGTTTCATCTATACCTCACGCTCTTACTTTTTACCCCAGCCAAACAGGAAGTCGGCTATTGAGGTTTGTTTGTAAAACGCTCGCAATGGAATGTGCAATACTCCTCCTAGAGAATTCAAACACACGGCACGAAACTCGGTCAGCATGAAGTCAAGGCATTGAGGATGAAAGTTTGCGAGGGGATTTTTGATATCTCGAACGGTTTGGCCGTGGCGAGGAAACAAAATTATGGCGAGAAACGTGAAACAGGAAGTGTGTTATAACTTCAGCATACATTAACTGATCTTGATGAAACTTCAGCAGTGTGTTCACTGTAAGAGGCTGATTACATGGATGTGACTATTGTGAGTCAAAGTTATAGCGCCACCAACTGGCAGCAGGAAGTGTGTCACTTTCAAAATGCTTTGATATCACCCTCTTATTTTTAACCGATTTGCTTCAAACTTCATCTGTATAATGTAAAAATACAGCAGATGTAGACCTGTGAATGGATTCTTGATATCTTTGATACTGTTGCTGTGGCAACAAATCAAACTTTAACATTCTTTTTTGATACTTTTGGGACTCTTAGCATGCTTGAAATTGCTTGAAACAGATAGATACAGATAGCTCGACAGATACATCACATTTATTAGCCAGTAGGCATGTGCAACTTTGGCAAAAGATTAAAGTAATGTCAAAAAAGTAAACACTAAAAGCCTCATATCTTCTAAAAATGTAATTATACATCATTTGTTTCTAAATTAAATTATACAAATATTATAATTAAAGCAGTTTTTCCCTTTTTTCATTTAAGAATTATGTTTACGTTCAAAAACAGCCAGGTTGTAAAATTCAGAAGAAGAAAAAATAATCTGAGTCATACGTAGTGCTATACTGCCCTCTTGTGTTCAATATCAGTTAGGCCTATTGTGTATATTCCCACCGGTTAATCAACGTGTGACTCCGCTGGGACTCGGGAACTTTTAAATCGCTTACTTAAAACCGAAAGTCAAAATACAGATATCCGCACAAGACATTAATGTTGTGGAGTAGAGCAAGCATTTTAAATAAATTCCTATTAAGTAGGATTGAACTAAACAGAATGAACGTTCACTCTGTTCTGCTGGTTCCTCGCTGTTGGCGCGCACAGTTATGAATGCTTGTGCAGCCATGAGTTTTAGTTTAATTTTAAAATTAGCGCAATTTCGGGATTTGTATTATTTGAATTTATTTTTAAAAAACACAATGTTGAGTTTTATTGTAACACTGTTTAATCGCGCCCACGGTTATATTTTGTATATTATATATAATTATAATGTATTTCTGTATAAAATAATACTACAATAAAAAACACATTTGTGACCGACCTGATCCAGCAAAATTAGTCACAGTGACCCAAATTTAAAAATTGAGATTTTGATATTAATGGAAAGAGGACACTGTAAGCTTTCAAATGATACCTTGGTCATACCTTGAATGGTTGTAAAGATATACAGATTTGAATTCTGGTCGTCTGCCCTTTTTTTCCAATTGAAAACCTAAGAAAATCGCTTTTAAAGTTTTTTTGCCCGTTTTTTTTTTTTTTTTTTTTTTTTGATATCTTTCAAAATCCATAGCATTTTAAGGGATAAACTATTTATTTTATATAGCTTAATTTGACCAAATAGATTAACATATATAAATGCAATTTAACGAGGCTGAAACTCAACTTATTTTTAATTTTTTTGAAATAAATAATTAAAAAGTCACTTTTACAAAAATGTTCTAAAATCAGAAAGATTGAAGAGGAGTCAGAGAGAAATTCAGTTTTCATACGGATTAGCCCACATAAGCAGAGAGCAGTCTGTTTTCTTTCATTTTGAATGGTTGTCTTTAAAAGTAGACATTTCAATATATATGTCTGTGAGGATACCTTATACGCTGACTTTCGGTTCATGAGACAAGCTTCAGTTCACGTGCCGCGCGTCTCCGCGTCGTGATTAGGCCTAGCCTATTGTCTGCAATTTATTTCTTATTATTAAATCCTAGTAATTGGTTGATGAAACATTGATTTAAATTAAGATAATTATTTTAAAACGAAATTTACTTTAAAGAAAGGCTTTGTGCTTGCATGTTTAAGCTATGTGAAAGTTTTAGTGCTGCTTCCAGAGAACGGTCACGTTCGGATTGTTTTTCCTCATAAATGCGAACACGGAAAATAAAATAAAGATTTTATGTTCTGGAGAGAGTCAACCCTTCTTCATCCGGTGAGTATTACTTTTGGTTTGTGCAGTGTGGTTCACATAGGCCAATTTATTAAAATATTTAATTATCTGGGAATTGGATCTCCTCCATAATGCTGAAATTGCCCAATTTTAAAAAATTTAGTAATAATTTAAGTTTTGTGGTGTAAGTCTACGTATTTTATAATGTTAACTTCAAATAATACTAATAGTAATTTAAAGATGTTGTAGCTAGCATTGGGTCTGGACGTGAAGGATAACTTCGGGAGTTGAAGGGACGTGTCGGTGTCGTGATTCTGTCTTCTCACACCGCGACACAGGTTCGTGGATCTGAGTGTCGCGATCGTTACAGCCTTACATAGGCTATATTCTTCTTGCAGATAAATATACTCACGCAGTTTAGGTTAGAAGCCTCCAGTGAGTTCAACGTTTCAGGGGATACCCGGGAAATGCTCAGAGGTGACGAGGGGAGTTGAGAAGAGCAATGTTTATTTCAGCGAATTTAAAGCTTTGACAACTTTAATCGTTATTTAAATACCTTTACTCAATTATCTCGACTACGAAACCCTGTGAGATTATTTTTGAATGTCTGTTCTTTGAAATTAGCAAAAAAATATATATATATATTTTTTTTTTTGTTATTTCATGGTTTTTCCACATAATCGGCCCATATCTTAAAATGGAAGGTTGCAACTTCCGACTCATTTCGCCAGAGCGGGTCACATTTGATTTTTATTTTTTAAACAATGTAATGTGTAACCTAAAAATAAACAGATTATTTGATAAATGGTATATTTAAATCTGCATATTGTAGCCTAATATCTGCAGGGCAGCCTAGTCTTAATAAATGTATGCTTCATTTTTCATTAGTAAATTTGATCAATAAATTCAATAATTTAGAATAATAAGACACTATAGGGCTGTTACCCTAGGTAAGGCTGATCAAATTAAATCGGTTACACAATAATGTTACGAGATTGGTTTAACAGGAGTCAATTAAAAATCGCTGTAAAGAACGATACTTTTAAACATAACCCTAAATCACCATAAGGTGTCGCCAGATGACCGTCTTAATGAACGAGTCATGGATTCAAAATGCTGAATCATTCAGTAATGAGAAAACACATTGCTTTGAGATGCGCGATGGGTCGCTGTGATCTTTGTTTAACTATTTTCTCTGCTGAAACAGAAAAAAGTCAATATTGCATCTAAAAAGTCAATATTGCATCTAAAATGTAAGTGACTTGACTTGTGTGTGTGACTATGTTTGTTGTAGTGATAAGAGTTGCACCCTTGTTAAAGTTTAAGGCCTTGTGTTTTTGGATATATATCTTTCTTTTTTTTTTTTTTTTTTTTTACAAAATATGCATATACCCATATATTTTAGATTTATTATTTGCTTTAAATTAAATTAAGATTGTATTTTTGGTAATTGAACCTGAATGAATTTAAAAATGAATGTGCTATATTTCAGATCATATATTTGTTTTCTTAAAATTTGAACTAACTTTATTCTCAGCTGAATTATAAATATTTTATTTCTGTATGAATAAAAACACATTTGATTTTTCTTTTTTAATCAATGTAGAATGTGTAACTGAAATATAAACAGATTAGGGCTCTTTTCGAGGACAAGTAACTAAAACCAATGCGACATGATGAATGTTTGTTTCCAAACCATCTCAGAGTAACAGCTTACTTTTCTTTCTTACTATATTCTTTCTTACTATAAAACTGTGCTGTAGAGCTTGCATCAGTCAAAGCAGGGTTACATTTTTGCATGTCGTGCACAATAAACCTAAAGGCACCAGGGTGGCGGTGCCACCGGCTTCATATATATATGTATATATACAGTATATATATATATATATATAGCTGTGATCCGCGATGAAGGGCCAAAGCCAGTGGCATGGCCACCCTGGTGCTTTTAGGTAACTAAGGAACCGGGGTTGCGGTGCCACCGGCTTGGGCCCCTTCATCGCTGCTCGCAGCTATATTTATGTTTGATTCTTCTGTGTATTTAGTTCCCTCTGTTTTAGTCAGTCTTTGTCGGTCGATGTCTAATGTTAGCCTGTGTTGCACCTGAGTTCCTGTCTTCCTGCCTGTTTTGTATATTAAATATTATCTTCACCGTTACTCCGGACTCCTCGTTCCTCTGCCTGCACCACAGTCGTGACACACATGGAATATTGAAAACATTTTCTTCAATAACTTTCTGGGCCGTCAAGTTTCAATCCCTTAGGGTGCCTATGTAGCAGTGATTCACCTTTCAAATTTAATCAAAAATATCTTCATTTGTGTTCCGAAGATGAACGAAGGTCTTACGGGGTTGGTACAGCATTGGGGTGAGTAATTAATGACTTAATTTTCAGTTTTTGG